>JANRGW010048061.1:0-12267 GCA_024733675.1 Psilopsiagon aymara
GGGAGGAAGCAGAGACAGGACACCTGACCCAAACTGACCAAAGAGGTATTCCATACCATAGCACGTCATGCCCAGGGTGCAGAAGCGGAGAGGAGAGACCCGGAAGGGTGGTGGGGGGTGCACTGGCTTGGTCAGGCTGAGTATACGTGGTGAGCTGTTGTATTCTCTTCCCTTGTATTTCTCCTGTCATTATTATTACTAGTAGCAGCAGTAGTGGTTTGTGTTATACCTTAGTTACTGAACTGTTCTTATCTCAACCTGTGGGAGTTGCATTCAGAGGGAAGAAAAAGGGGGACGTGAGTAAACAAACTGCATGGCTGATTTATGGCTTAAACCACGTCAGATTTCCAGTAAGCGTAGCTTTCAAATAACTGATATTGGATAGAACAATATGGTTACCTAAAGTGATGGGTGGCATAGCAGCTGCCATGACTTGCCTAATTAGCAGGCATTTTTCCTCCTCGTATATTTTGTGTTCAGTCTGCTCAACTTAAGTCTTCAGGATTTAGCAGAACCAAATAGTCTGCTTGGAAAATACATTCCTACCTGTATGCAAAATGGAGCGCTACATAAGACCTCTCAGAGCTGAATGCAGCAGCAGCAGCATGGGTAAGGAGTATGCCACAGGCACTGCCACGTACTTCCTTTATACCTTGAGTTTCCTGTTCCAAGTATATACAGTTCTGCACATTTGCATACTCATTTTTCAAGCTCTATCTTTTATATGGATGACTTCCAGTGTTATCTGAATGGCACTTTTGAGGTGGGCTATGCCCCTCCTCTGCACAAGAGTGAAGTACTCTAGGGGCTGTCATGTGAGTGGCTACCCAGACAGTCCTGACTGCATGCCCTTGTAGGCCTGCACCAAAGGAAGGATGCTGTAGTAGCCAAGGCCGTGGTAGTGATTTGTATAGCTGCCGTCTGCTTCCACTTCCTTCCCTCTTTCATAAACAGGAATAATAGATTATTGCTACCTATGTTGGGCAATATCCTCGAAGTAAAGCAATTATACTAGAGATAAGGTGCGTATTGTGGCTTAGACTTCACTCCCATTTTAATGCTCTAAGATATTAAGGCTGCCAAACTGGGCCCATAGGTACATCTTAATCTGGTGCTTATTTTGCACGTATGCAGGAGGGTTCTTCTGCCAGCTGCATGTGCTCTGTACAAGCTATGCAGCTTTCACTTACTTGGACAAGAACCACCCAGTTAGTCTGAGACAGTTGAACCTCGGCATTTTAATAGATCTGTGTGCTTTTAGCCCTCAGCACGTTGTTATACCCAGGAGAAGGCAATTTTAATTTTCGTATTGAATGGTAATGCTCTAAACTAAACATATTGCTTTGAATCAAAGCAGCCCAAACTTGAAAGCATTCATAAAGTAGAAACAGGTGTAGTCAGCTGTTTAAATACTTCACAAGTTGTTTGACACATTGCCACAGTAGTCTGACTCACGTTTGAAAGTTAGGCATTTGCATAAGCGGAGTGAGATCATAAATCATTTTGGACAGCGTGTTATTATTTTGTTAGTTCCTGTGGATTGATGGAAACAAGTAGCTGCAATAAAGCAGTGTAAGCCAGTTCTGAACACGTATACATGTTTATGATCATTAAAGCAAAGAAAGGACGAGAAAATAGTTTCTCATTGACAGTGATAATAAAAATCAGATGAGTTTTCTCTACAACTGTGTTATTTTTGTTTCCTGTTGGTAAACTGGGAGTTTCTCGGTTGAAGTGGCTCAAATGCTTATTTAAATATAAAGTCAATAGGGCACCTTAATGCCGCATTAAAGAAAGCTCAGGCATTGTGTTTGCAGAAGTGAATTCCAGATGCTACAGAGCACTTCAAATCATGCATTATCTGGATTTTCTTGTTGTCTTTTGAATAACTGTTACAAGCCATGACCTATGGTCTTTGTTTCCTAGAAGTATGCACTACTCTATATTTTATGACATGCTGCAAAATGGATGAAAATATTAATCTAAAGAAAAGATAATTTAATAGAGGAAGAAGGGAGAGAGCCAAGCATTATGCTATACTTTTTTTGATGAATGTTCTATATTTCATCTTTATGCACTTCAGCCAAGACAGTAACTCATCTCTTTGCATAAACGTATGGTGGCTTTGTTTTTAGGCAGATTGGTGATGGTAGTGAGTGAGTTTCCAGGCTCTGACAGTTGTCATACTCATGGGTAGCAGGGCTATCAATGAGCATACATATTAACACGGATATTCACATTCCCTCTAACACCAGAGTACTGGATTCATAAACTGGTTCTCGGAAAAAGTTGAGTGCTATTATGGTTTTTTTTGCTCGGGGGCTTTCTGTTGATTTGTTTGGGTTTTTTTACTTGTTATCTTTACCTATTTTGAAAGTCTTTATTTTGGAGCCAACATATACAATAGAATCTGATTGCCTTTGATCCAAAGTAGTCAAAGATACCAGATTTCAACAAGTGCAGTCTTTTTCTGGGGAATAGATCTGCTTGTGTTGTTCAACGATGGGGACTGACTTGCATATTTACTCAATAAACAATATATATGAGAGACCGTGAAACGGAAAGGAAAATGAACATCATTTGTGCTTGACAGAGATTATTGTTAGCTCCCCTCTTGCCTCCTGATAGGTGAATTAGGTAAGAAAGGGAAAACAGTGAAGAAAAAAGACTTGAATAATAAGTTAAAATGCTGAAGATTTTATGGAGAAAGAAGAGCCTAGATAAAAGACAAAAAAGCCTATGGCATGCTGTGCTGAGAAGCCTTTATTCAATCACATAAAAGGAAAGGGGAATATTTTTATTAAGCAGTTAGTGTTTTATAGTCAGTAAAGTAGGATCAGGCAATTGAGATCAGCTATAAAAGCCACCCCTCCATTTCTTGAAAACACTCTAAAATTTCAGAAAGGAAACTATCATCAAAATCAAAACAACAGCTTCATCATGCCAAAAAGGAAGAGGGAAAGGGAAAATTCCTGTCTTTGTTTTCATGCTGAAAAGAAGGATAAGGGTAGTCTTTGTCTTCTGTTCGCTTCCTCACTTGCATGTTGTCAGCACTGATAGCCACCATCCATACAGTTGCAGCACGTTCAGGCTTGATTACTCTCAAGCTTGCTTGTTAGATTTCAAAACCAAGATTTTCCAGGTAGAGAGTTATGAGTAAAACAGAAAGCTAACTTAACCGTTAACTGCTATAAGTCTTAACTATTTATAAGTGTTACTTCCTGAAATTTTAATACCGCCTACCCCATATCCTATTTTTCCACAGGAACTGTCAATTGGATGATGGGGCAGAATTCTCTACTTCTAATATCCATGAGTCAAAGCTTATTTAAATGCAAATAGTAACCTTAGATGCTTTTTGCCAGTTTACTTTTGCAATCTCAGAACCCCAAAAGGTCTAAATGAACTGATATGCAGAAGATTTTTCTATCAATTTATGACATTTATTGGAACCAGATCCAAATCAAACCTGTGTACCAACTAGTAAACTACACATTTTTATATGATATAAGTGTCACTGAACATATAACTTAGCAAGTTAGCAGAAAAGCCAAGTGAAATAGATAGCAAAAGGTGGCAACCAGATCTCTTTCCATCTTCCAGATCATTTTGTTCCCAATACATTGAGGTTATTAAAAACCCAAAGCTGCCAATGAATCTGTCCGAAGAAAGTGAATTAAAAGAAGATCAGATTTTGTTATATAAATACGTAAATGCTGAGTCAAAATAAGAAGGAGCAGTCAATGCAAACATTTTATTTCTGGATGTACTTACAGAAACTATTCAAGTCCTTGATGTATTTAGAAACCAGGCAACTGCAAATAACTGATCTTATAGAGAAGAAGGTTCCATATGAAAATCCCAAAATATAATTATGCTTGGCGCAACAAACCACTTAGGCACATACTACATATTATAATTTGGTTAACAATGCATTAAGGCATTTACTTGAGTTCTCTCAATAGTACTACTTAAAAATTAATTCAACAAGCTGTTGATCAGTATTGCTTGATCCAGTAAAACACTCAAGAATGTGCAAAGTAATATGTTACACTCCGGACGTCACCTGAATTCTGTTGCTTAACCTGGTATGCTTAATCTCATTTGCTCCAGACCACACTTGTGCATAAATTTACTCCTCTTTGGCGTCAGGGGGTGGATTTGCTTTTGTGCGCAGCCTTTGCCCTAAACTATGGAGTTAAATGATCATGAAGAATAACAAGTGAATGAGAAATAGCAGTAAAAGTGATGAAGTTTTCATTTCAGGTGAAATTAGAACTGATGCAATGACAAGCAGTACTTCAGGCAGATGCTAAACTGGGTAAACCTCCCACATTAAGGGTGATGAGATTGACAGTATAGTTTGTAATTTTCATCTTAATTCTGCCATGTATATACCTGTATGGATGATGATCAACTCACAGAACAAATGGGAGGTATGCTCGTCTTTCGGCGTTTCCAGTTTCCTGAACTTCCACAGTTGAAAAAGTGTGGTTTTGATATAGTGTCCGTTTTTCTGATGAGGAGCTTGGGTTGAATACAGGAACATTCACTCTATTACTGGAATAGAGTGTTTTCAATAGCAGTGGGTGCCTCTAAACAAACACTGGGTGTCACTAAACAAACATAAGTTTGCTGAATGAAAATTATTTTCATCAAATCAGGATGTTTTAGAGACCAGAAGCTTAAATGGGATCAAAAAAGGATTAGCAGACTTACAAAGGAGTCATGAATTATTAAACACAATGGCTCACTAGTTCATTGAATTAATTCCCTAATCTACAGTTCAATAAGATAATGAACACTGCGCACTTGCTTTGATTCTTCAGTATTTCCCTTAAGTACCCAGTGTTGATCATCCTGAAAGAGAAAAATATTTGGCTCTGTGTTGGATCTCTTGGACTGACTTTATAGCTAATATATTGATGTCTTCACCGTCAAACCAGGTAGACCGCTACAAAGGGAAAGCAATTTATTGTCATCCCACATGTGATTGTTGAGAAATAGTTTGTTATGGATAAGATAATTGAGAAGTATCCTACAGGCATCCAAAGAAGGCATGCTGCAAAGAGCTGTAGTTTAAGACATAGTTTTTTGTTCCTGTTGTTCTTACCCAGTGTATTTAACTGAAACATTTCTAACTTCTACTTTTGACTTTCTCAGCGGTGCCAGTTACCCAAATTAGAAATAGAGTTAGTCCTCCATAGAGGATTTCTGAAAGGGGTGATGTGTATGTCAACCTATTTTTTCCTTTGAAGGAAACAGCCCTGTACTTGCTTATAAGCAAATATAATCCTTGTTTTAATTGATGGTTTCCCAAACAATTAAGCAATATAAAGATTCAGGAATAAAATAAAAGTCTCATTTAGATGTTACTTCTCTGTACCCTCAGCTCAAATCCATATGGGTTCTTGGGGCAAGTAAGGCCACAGACAAGTCCTAAGAACCATTATTGATGACTGTGAACTTCACTTTGGCAAGTAACTTCTCATTTCCTTCTAACCAAAAGGAAATTGTATGGGATCCTCCTTCTGGAGACATAGCCCAGACAATGCAATTGTTTATTCCACCTGGGATGATTTCATCACTGGTATCAACCAAAGACAGATATTGGTATGATATATTAATCTCATACTTTGACAATTGCAAAAATTCCTTTTTTTGCTTCTTAATCTATTTCGTGGTAGCTAAGTTATATCTGAAAACATTCAACTGTTCATTTGCAATATGGATTATAGAGTCTGTAAATTGAGTCAGGTTGCATGTGTTGACTGACCCTTACCCAGGCAGAAATTACAATAACTAGTCAGCAGTTTCTTTGGCAGTTATCCCCTATGTTGTTATAGCTGAGATAGATGAATGTTCTATGAAGTTTCAAGTGAGATTATGCTTTTTTCCAGACCTACTGATGCAATCAGATCTAAAGCATAATTTGCTAATCTCAAATTTTATTTGACCTATTAGCTGATACAATGGAAGATACTATGTCTTCCCATGACCTAATTAAACTAATAGTTTGACTAATATTTTTCATGTTAGTGCCTTCATCCTTTGACACACACAAAGTGAATCTATATACCTCAAGTTCTTTGATAATTTGTATAGATTTAGGGTTTTTTTGAGCTCAAGTTTTGGCTGGACAGGACACAACTGAGGTCAGTAGCAAGATACTGATGCTTCTGAGAAACAGAGGAAATGCCTGCAAGAGGCAAATTTCAATAAACCAGTGGTTGAGTGTATAATGATTGGCTGTACAATGAATTTAAATGTCATTAGATCAACACCTAACTGAAATTGTCCTTCAGTGTTATAAGATGTTCTCTGTAAATTTTGTATCTAACAACACAGCTGGTGTAGCTGTGATAGAAATTATTTAGAATTTGAGACACCCAAATTTGAAAATATCCTAAAAGAACAAACCAGGAATATTTGTAATACTTGTCTTCCTTTGGTCCTTCAGTCATAACTTTGAACAACAGGCAGCTGGGCACACTAGTGATGCACTGAATTTTTGCCGACATATCCTAATGAGAAGCTCTGGCTTACCTGTCTCTGTCTCCCTCTCTTTGGAGTGTGTATTTTGTAGTGCAGCTACTGTGTTTTTTCTCATACAAATGGAGGCTACCATATTTCTGCATGTGGTGGTATCTTGCCTTGGAATGAGGCAATGTAACCAGCTCTACGCCTCAAGGTGCATCTTGTTCTTTGTACTTACTCAGCGTTCTCAACTAAAAGCAGCCATCAGGCAGGTGATGAGTGTGAAGAATAGCAGTGATTTGAGGGGGTTGGGCACTCTATGTTGGGAGTTTAGGCACTTAGGACCCTGATTGAAAAAATAGCTTTTCAAACAACTTGAATTTGATTGGGCTACTGTTGGGCCTCCTGTTAAGGACTGTCTTTCACAGAAGCTATTCCCAGTGCTTTGAGCAGCAGAGAGGGAGAAGGTAGGTCTCTTTAAATCAACTCACATAATTATGTCTAGTTTGTGGGCAGAGTTTTCACTGTTCCTTTGAGAACTTCAATTATGTGAAGATTACAGAAGTAGCTGTAGGAGATGTTCTCGGGTACCTTTGGTATTAATTCAAAGAGGAATGAGTGAAAAAATAATTTGAAGTCTGACATTAATCTTTGAATTTGTAGAAGAACGATTGGTAGCAGATTCCCTACTGGTTTATTTTCCCAGTTTGATTCAGAATAGTTTTGAACAGTCAGTTATTCAGCACAGAGTTAGCATTTCTGTTCTGTATAGCTGGCGTAAAATATTGCTGTTAAGAGTCAATTTAGATCAGTAATTATTTTTCTCCTGCATCTTCCAATATGTTTTTGAGGGGACAGAGCAGGCTGAAAAGCTGATCTTGTAAAGAGAGCTATTCTACCAAGTTTGAGTAACATCAGTCCGTTGATGGATCGCAACCAAAATTTAATACAGTGAAGCTGAATCTGTTTATGACATTTTTTTTTTCTTTTTAATTTAAAAGCCTGGGAATTTTAAATCCCACCCATATGTGCTCAAAGCCTTATGTATGGAACTGGGTTTACAGCTACTTTATTTAGTTCAAGATCATCAAATTTTGTCTGCGTTCCTCACCTCATCAGAATTATCCTATTTTAGGTCACTGTCTCTGTGACAACAACATTCAGATTTAGTGCCTACAAATCTGACCCAAGACTAAACTGTATCCTTAGGCAATCTTGGATTGTGAACATTAAATCTTTTCAAACTGCAAATGATATTTCCTTCATTAATTTCTAGAATTCCCCAAGTTATCAATTACACAAAGCCAAATGTTCAATATTGAAAATGCCCAGTAGATTTGTATTTTAATTTCTCTAAGCTCTTTATCATTGTTCAGAGGTAGTATGTGCAATTTACAGACACTTTAAAATCCCATGAAATTTTGAAATTATCAGCATATTGGGAATCACTCTTCCACAATTTACATGAAAGGCAAGGTGGACAATTTGCAAAGAAAAGGCTGCAACAAATGTCTACTGTACTCTGACCAAGAGGAGCAGTAACAGCTCAGGATAATAAGACAGATGCATTTGTCTCTGCTTTTCCAGCTTAGATGAAGTCTATATGTATGAGCTGGGACCAAAAGGTCCCTTTAGTTCAGCTGTTCTTAATATTATGCAGTTGTCATACCATAGTGTACAGGAATGGGGAAAAACAGGTTTCCATTTCAAATTGCAAAATACTAGGTAAAAGAGCAAGCACATACCAAGCCTTGCTGGGACGCGAGGCTTAGTACTACATTTTGTTCTTAAACCCTTATTCACAACAAGGATTCCCATCAGAACCAAGATATCTTTGAAGACTTGGAAAATTTCCTTTTAAGTTTGATGAAAAACAGAGCTTTGCATGAGTTCTTTTCACAAGAAGGGTATAGGGCACAAGTCAAATTATTAAACTCCTTTGGGGGTGCTCAGACAATTGCATTGCTGGATTGAGTGGGTGTCCTGAAGCATACATGAAGAGCTCAGACTGTGTTTGCTGATGGCATTATCTTGTCCCCATGGAGTTTTTGACTTTTCCATCTGAAGGGCAAGTGAAAGGGAGACCGCATTAATAAATCTCAGTATATTGCTACTTGACATTTCAGCACAAAAATTTAAACAGAAATGAAGAGATATTGCTACCTTTATCTTAGCAAATTTTTGAACTTTACCTAGTTCATATAGAGGAAACAAAAGCAGGTACTGTGGTGGCCTTTTTGGACCTTCTCTGGGCTCAGGACTTTCTTATTGTTAGGATGGTTGTCTCGGTGTATTAAAGGAGGCGCAAGATCACTGCTTCATACCCACGTGAATAAATAAATAAAAGGCTGCGCACTTTCTTCATGATGTTCTGCCTTCAAGTTTTCCTTTTGCTTTTGGTAAGAAACTGGTTTTAAGTATTCCTTCTTTGAGATGCACTATATGCGTACCATGAGTGTTTTCTGTTGGAAGGCATTTCACCAGGTGTAGCCACACAGATGCTTTTTAATAAGACATAAGGGATCTTTACACAGAATTCTGCAGACTTCCAGGTTTGCTCCAGCATCATGACAACAAATACAAGGAATCTAAAGAAAAGCTTTTGACACTTTTCTGAAACAAGGGATCTGTTCTGGAGTCTTGAGGAATGTTTGGAAGTCCATTTCCGTGGTTTTGCTGGGGGTAGATGGGTGAGATTTGCTTTTTATCTAGGGCTTTTACTCAGTTACATACTAGTAATTAGCAACATCTGTACTGCTCTTATTTATTTACTATTTAATGGTAAGATGACACAGATGAGCTTCTGATGTACTTGTGCTAAGGAACATTTTATCTGACAAATAGTCTTACTGAACTGAGAGGGAGGAAGTAGATTAAATATTGGGGGTTTGGAATCTGACCATAAATACATGTTGACTTTTTTACTGTTTCAAATTTCTTATCTCTGAAGTTTCCTGGGGTAGATTCAAGATGTCCAAAATTAAGATCATTGCTCCTTAGTGTAAATTCAAAGAAAAATTAATTCTGTCTGAATTGGTTTCCCACAACTTTAATGCTTTCAAGATGGTGTGCTCCATCACACTCTGAGCTTCACCAAAGCCAGTGGAATCGGGCCAGTGGTAAATATTGTCTAAAATTCCAAGAAGGAAACTTCCTTCACAGAAGATGACTATTGCAGTTTTTAATTTAAGCTGTAGTTTTTCGAGACGGAGATTTAGAGAGTCAGAAGCACATCTGGAGATATTTTATACCCTGCAGTATTTTCCCAATGAAAATGTAAAGCTTGTCTTATGTCCAAAATTTTATCTTAATTAGCATTTGCATTCCCTATAAGCAGCTATATTTTATGTTTGTTTTGACATCAGAGATGTACTGTTAATTAAATGTCAGGAAAAGCAAAGGTGGTTGAGAAAAAGAATGACATAAAATATGTACATATGAAAATATGTATATGTATGTGTGTGCATGTGAAGCTAAGTAGTTTCTTCTGCTCTCAGAGGCAGCATTGAGCTCATTGTTGAGCTTCTTTGCTTCCTAGAACCCAATGGGAAAAAATCACCTTGGGAATTTAATGGAAGGGTAAATGAACTGAACAGAATGTTTTTGTACTCAGTTTTCATTCTGAAGGTGTACTCCGATCAATCATTGTTCTCTTTGTAGAGAAAGGCTTTTGGGATGTCTTAGGGCTTGTTTGGTTTGGGGATGTTTTTCCTTTTGTTTCTATTTTATAATTATTAGCTCCAGTTGTCCTTAACCCAGCTGTCAGAAACACTGATATATGGACAAGATGCAGTAGCTGTGACTCAAGTTCTCATTCTGTCTTGAGGTAGTTGCCTGAAGTTCATAGGTGCAAGCACTCAAATTTGTAAGCCTTAACTAAATTTGATTTCAAACTCTGAAATGAAAGCTGTCATCAGCTTTTTTGAATATGGGTCATTATAATTATATGCTGTGATACGGTAATACAGTAGTCAATTCTGCAAATGTTTGTCATATGCTTAGCGATCTATTTACTTCCTTGAATAAAATGCTTACCGTGAACTGAAGCGTAAGTGGAAATTGTGAATGTTAGTCCTGAAGGAGATTTCAAGTCTCTCCTCTTGTTCCATACAGGGATTACTGCACACAGCAAGGGTCATGTAAATGGAGCCAGACTCATTTGCTAGGTACTGGGCCAGAAGACAATCAGTCCACTAGAGTTTCTCATACTTTTTCACGTATGACTGCTTGTTTATCTTTACACTGCCAACAATATTGACCCCAGTTACATTCTAGCATGTGAATAGTATTATTTTCTGTGTACTCTGCCATTATACAGCCCTCTGACAGCAAATCTACCCTGCCACCCTTTGCATCCACAGATATACTTGTTTTCTTGCACCATCTCTCAGAGTAGAGAAAGCAATACTGTCTTCTGGAGAGAGAAAACAATATTCTATTTGTCCCATCAAGTTATCATCTCTTGAGATAATTATTACTCTGCGCATTCACTTTATGATATTAATCTCTGAATTTGAATGATACACAGAGTTTTAAGGTACGGAAAACATGCCACTGGAGCATCAAACCATAGTATTTTTGTAAACAGTTGTTCGGCCCCTGTCTATAGCCTGAAAAGGGAGACAGTCAAGTCACAGCAGTGTATCGGATAATATGAGATTTAGAATGCAAAAATCGCAACAGACATCTTATTCAACACCAGATAAAATCTGAGTGAAAAATTGGATTTAAGAATAGGGTCTTGGTCCAAACCCTTCTGGAGACTGTTTCTAGATACCTGAGGAGCTGCTTCCCTCTACAGGACCATGCCTGACCATGACAGCTATGGAATAATAGAAATACCAGCTGTAAAATGGAAACTAACAGGCAGCAGGGACAGCGCTTTCTCACAGATGGTTTGAGCTGTGCTGTTTACTTCTGGAACATATTAGGGATACAATCAGTTCAGCTGGAAAAGAAAATGGTTTTCTTTAATTTCTTAACTTTGCCTCAAGTAAATAAGCTTCACTGAGGAGGGGAGAAATGCATAACGTAGGTACTGTATGTCAACTGCTTTTACAAATGTTTTTAAGTAATGCTATTGTCAACATGTAAAATACTTAAGTTACCTAGCAGCAGAACCTACACATTTTCCAGTGGGAAAGCAGGTATACTTCACATGCATCCTGCTTATTGTAATACTGATGGCATCTTGCACATTTTGTGGATGCATGCAGAGTAAGATGCCGATGTGGTGGACTGAGATAGGTTTTGCCACCTTGATGCTGCCAGGCTGCCTGTGGACCTGATGACTTGCCTGACCTCCAGCTCTTTGTCCTTTGCCTTATTTTAGGTAAGACCTCACTTGAGAGGGAAATTATGTCTCCTTTATATGATGTTCATCACAACAAAATGCTTTTTTAAAATACGACCTCTGGGTTGTACATAAAGCGTATATAGATAATCTTTTTTTCTTCTTTGTACTTTGGGGAACCTTATGTGTAATACGCAATTCACATTGGTCTTTTGTAATTCTCTTGTATTTCTTGTGTTTTGTAATTTTCTTGTAGTGATAGGACAAAAGGTAATGGTTTCAAACTTGAACATGGGAAGTTTAGATTGGATATGAGGAAGAAGTTCTTTACTGTGGGGGTGGTGAGGCCCTGGAATGGGTTGCCCAGGGAAGTTGTGTATGCGGTGTTCACGGCCAGGTTGGACTGAGCCTTGGATGGCCTGGTTTAGTGTGAAGTGTCCCTGCCCATGGCAGGGGGGTTGGAACTGGATGATCTTAAGGTCCTTTCCAACCCTAAC
>JANRGW010048063.1:0-17203 GCA_024733675.1 Psilopsiagon aymara
AAGCAGGAGGAGGGAGGGAGGAAGGGTGGGGGGGAGAAAAAATCTCAACCTTTTTGATATTTTAGGATAAAAGCTGGAGGACTTTGTTACAAATTCTAGCCAACATCAAAACACCTTAAATAATTCAAAGAACATGTTAAAGGGAAGAAACTGAATGTTGCTCTGATGTTCAGTTGATGCAACGCAGAATATTACCCAAAACAGCACAGCCTGTTAAGGGAGACAGCAGCCTTGAGCATTTCAGTTCTTTAGAAAAATGTCAGAACCTGTAAAAATCATAATTTCCAGCAACTTTTTTTTTTTTTTTCTTTGCATGATATAAACTCAGTGAGACTGAAATGTAGGTTTCTGACAAGCTGTTAACAAGACAACTTTAGAAATCTGTCTGGAGCTCTCAGGGAGATGGGCTGCCATTTCACTGCTTCGAAGAAGTTCATGACATGACAAGCAAAAATCAGGGAACAGAGACCTAAAAACCACGGTGTAATTTTCATTTGCTTCTGTCGTGAAAGAATTCAAGCAGAAATATTAAAAGGCTGCACAACTAAAAAAGCCAGCAACTGGAAAATCATTGCTGTGGTTTGACAAGCACATCTTTTAAGCTGAAAATGGTTTCTTTATTATTACACCTATATACAGGAAAGCACTCTTGGAAAATAAAAGGGATAATCACAAATTATTCCTTGAGATCTACAAAGTATGATCTACAGCTGCCTACTTTCAAGCCAAGTTGAAAAATGACCTAGTTCACAGAAGAGTAACCAAACCATTTTGAAAAAGATGTTAAGAGCCACCAGACCCCTGCCCTTCCCCCATGTAGGAAAGGTAGAAATATCCTTCCATAATGCAATATTTTACTGGAGCCTACACAGATGAATATTGCTACATAAGCATTTAATATAGACACATTCAATAAAAATAGAAATGTCAGCATCCAGGGCCATCTACAGAGCAATGTTTGTACCACATTCAAGAGAGGCTTTCTGCCTGGTTTACCATATGATACCTCCTACTTTAGGCCTTAATATACCAGTATAATGTTTTTCCGTAATTTTTGGATGATTTAATGATGCCTTTTCCAGGATCAATCTATTCTGCTTTATGGTTAGAAAAAAAAGTAGACTGATTGATCGATTGATCTCCATATAATAAATCTCTTCCAATGTATAATCTCTCTCTCCCTCTCTATCTGGAATCATTCTAAGTATGTAATGGTAGGTTGATATAGCTGCTTTGAAGTCAATTTACCAACTGTGATTGACTCATATCCATGGTTGCAGAATCTTGGTACCCTTGGGATGGATGCTTTGGAAAACCCAAAGACAGCCATTTCATACTCACAATCTTATGCTTAATTTCAGCCCACATTTGCCAAGAAAGAGAGAGATCAGACAAAGCAGGAGGTCACTTTCACTTGTAACACCTGTGATTATACCAAGGAGTAATGTGAATTACAGGCCAAATTTAGCTCAGCATTTGCAAGGACCACACAAACAATGCACTGAGGCTTTTTCACCTCGCCCCTATTTCAGCCGATTTCCACACAGCCCCAGTGGTGCAATCCTACAGCCATGCTCAGGTAACTGAGAGTGCATACGAAGTTGAATGGCTGACACTGCATTTCACCAATTTACGAAATGGAGGAGACTGACAGGAAAAGAGATGCTGTTTGCTTCTCCTGTGAAGTACTCACAGCTTCTTTTCATTCTCCCCTCGCCTGGGCATTGTGTCACCTGTCACTCATTTTCTTTTCATTAGACAGACACTCTTGGAGACATTTACAGCTTCAATGCTGTATGTGGGTTTTCATGAAAGAACCAAAGAAACATCCATTACTTTCTTGTTGTACAGTTTTAAGCTATGACCAACATAATTTGCTTGAAAAGAGACATCTTGTCTTGCTGCCTGCCATTTATCATGAGCCTCCTGGCTTTGAGCTACCTGGATCCCCCATCCAGGTGTGTTGGTCCCTCATGCTCTCCAGGGAAGAGCAGAAACCAGGAGAGGATTCACAGTGACTCTCTCCACAGAGCAACTCTGATTTTTTTTAATGCAAGGATGCTTAGACAGGATGTCCAACAGAAGAAAAGTGGCTTCAAGACATTATTTACAATGATGAGAGGCTGCTGCAGTTTGGAGGGAGGGTTATAAGCTTTCTTTAAAATTAAGAGGAGTTTAGGACTTAATATGCGTATAGCCAAAAGCCACTTTAACCATAATGGTCTGTCTAGTAATTCTCCACTCACTATAAATATCAGTTTTCTTCTTCAATTTGGACTGCAAATCTAGTCCATTACTATGCTATGCCCATGTCACTAAGGAGTGGCAAAAAAGTACTCGTCCACTATGAAACAGTAAGATTTGTTAAAGTAGCCTTGCTTTAATGGAAAGCATTTAGTTATTCTCAGCTCTATGACTCCACTGTTTGGAAGTTTCATTTACATATTTATTTAGTGAAGCACATGCATGGCTGTCTTCCCTCAGTGCAGAAACATTATTAGCTGCAGGAAGCTGATAGAGGGGATTTCAGCATGGAACTCAGGAGGAAAGGCACTTCTTAATACTTTCATATCGTGCTTAGTAACAGTCACCCTCCAGTGTGAGAGTGATGGATTTCTGGTTATGAAACTAGCTGTGGATTGTTAGAGCTGATTCACATGAATGTTTATTTTATTTCATTTATGCATTTCAATCTTTATATAAATATATGTACATTCATACACAGTTTTTCTGACAACTGCTTTCTTCCTTACTGCAAGTCCAAATGGCGCAGTGACAAAAGAAAATACCAGGCTATGCATGAAGATGCCCACCTGATGACTCTGAAGTTTCCCTCTAAGCGTATCACAGATTTTCCCATTCACATGGCTGGACACCTAAAGAATTCCTAACACAAACACTCAGAAGCAGGGATTATGTTCGGAATCAGAACTTGTATCTTTTAGGTATGAAGACAAGTATCTGTTGTCTTTGTAACCATTCATCCTGGACCTGGCAGGATGAGTGTGCTGAATCCAATTTGAAATCCAGGGGGGTGATAGACTACCTTGAAACATACCACTATGAATCCATATGCAATATTTTAATAAACTGTTCATTTAGAAGCTGTGGACTTGGAAAACGATCCAAAGCACTTCCTGTGTTCTCAACATACACAAATTCAGTAAAATGAAGTAGAGCTCATTCTTAACTTAATGAATCTAGGAAGTTGTGTGAATCAGCTGCTTTGTTTTGTTGAATGCCTTTAGCCACTGAGAAGACAAGTCCCTGTTGCTGTCAGGGACAAGATTTACAATACTTATATATAATTAATACAATGAAATTATTTAACTCCACTGCTATTTAACTCATATCAAGGTTTATGTTGTTGTGGCTAAAAAATTCAAAGCTAATAATGGCTCCCATTAATGTCTGCATTATTGAACATTAAAATTCAAAGCTAGTAAAAGATTTAGCACAAGAATTGAGCCATCTGTGGAAGACCTATTCCTTCAAGGAAACCTTCAGAGCATGCTTGCAGATTTCAACCACTGCTTTTAACATAAACCTTGAGGGATGGATGCCCACTTGCCACAGGCAAGCTACCCTGCAACAAAGAAAATCACCAAGATAGAAAGAAAAGATTTTAAATATGAAAAGTAAAACCACACCTACCCCCCCAAAAAACCCCTCCAGCTGCAGTCATTAATACACTGCAAATTAAATCTTTTTTTTTGTTTGTTTACTTTCTTTCCACTTAGCTCTCAAAAACATTAAAGTAGGGAAGTCTTGGAAGTGAAGGACAAGCATTGCCCAGGGCATACATTTGGGTGTGTTCAATATAACCTAAGGAATGTACCAGAGGCTGCAAGCTAAACGGATAAGAAAATAAGGTAGTTGGTTATTCACTCTTACAGAATTATGTCTTGACAAAGCTAAACATAAAAGCTTCAAGGTCTATGTCATTACCTGGAAAATACCTCTTTGGCCAACTAAACAAGCCTTTAAACATTAAGCAATTTAAGAAAATGTATTTGCTATTTGAGGTGAAA
This sequence comes from Psilopsiagon aymara, assembly GCA_024733675.1. Taxonomy (NCBI): domain Eukaryota; kingdom Metazoa; phylum Chordata; class Aves; order Psittaciformes; family Psittacidae; genus Psilopsiagon; species Psilopsiagon aymara. The sequence continues at coordinate 4,032 of JANRGW010048063.1, forward strand.
TTGTAAGGACTCTCCACTCTCTTAGTCCTGCTCTACTGCTCCTCTCTTCTGACCCCCTGAGATACTCATTTGTTCTTGTCAGCCCCCAAAATGTCAATGATGGATGTAAATGTAATGATTTACAAGATGAAGCCTCCTACCTCACTGTTCTGCCTTCACATTGCAAAGGTAGTTTGACCTGCACTGACCTCAGAGATCAAGCCATGGGCTGGTAGTACATGTTGAAAGATGGGAATGAAAATATCTTCAGCTGAACTATCCTGAAACTTTCTGAACAGGCTTGGGGACATTTATCCTTCCTGTTGTCACTACAGACTTCTTTAATTTGCATTTTTCTGCCAGGACTGAAGTGGAAATGCTCAGTTGTGTGGATAGCTGTCATTTATGAATAGAAGCTCCAACACACTGAAGTCTTTCCTCAGTAGTGACAGCCCCCACTGTGGCTAATGCAGACCAGAGTGATTAGAGAATAAAAGAAAGAGGAAACATCTCAACAGGAGGGGAAATAAGGAAGAACCGAAGACTGAAGAGCAAGAATGGAATAAACAGCTTACTGCAATGTGGACCAATGAGAGGGGACTACAAACACTGTGAATGAACTCCATCACCTTTAATCAGAAACCATTATTACTAGCACAAAGATAAAACTGCTAATGATTAGATGGAACAAGCCACCACTTATTCATCATGGAGTGAATTACAGAAACTTTTCATTTTCCAATAGTTTATTATGAACAAAGGTGAAGATGAAATCTGTTTGAAAAACTGGAAAATGCCTTGACCACAGTGTTTTACCCCCTCTCAGTCTATATGCACTGGCACTATGAAGTAGGCAGGTCTTCCTGCCTCAGAGGGACGTGCAGCACAGCCAGTACTTCCTTTGCCACTTGTGATTTTTGCTGCATCAGCTGTGATATACCAACCAACTCACGTGTGTTTTGCAGCCACACGTAGCAATAAAATGCATAAACAGCAACTCATGGCAATGCTATTATTAGTATGTATCGCTACTGCACATATAATAACAACAGGGGCTTTCACGGACTGCAGAGTAATTAGGCATCTTTAAATACGCTGTAAAGCCTTTTCATGAAGCTGGAGTGTGGGAAGGTTCTCCTCAGCATTTATGCGAAGTACTTACACAGATAAGTGAAAGCTCAAGAACTTCTGGCCAGCTTTTAGCAGCAGCGGTTGAGAATGACAGGGTCTCATGCTAATCAATGTGCATTAAAGAAATTCTTTTACATTCACACCTAGCACTTCTGTTTATAAAGCAGAAACTGCATTCAGACCAAAGCACTTTGTTAGCTCAGCTGGCTAATGAAAAACTGACACAATTACAAAACCAAAGCTTTGTTTCCAATTTTTCACTAAGCAAAGTTTTAAAAAAAGAAGCTGCTCTTGAAAGCATGATAGGGTTTTTTTCCTAAAAAAGGAAAGAAAAAAATCCTTCCTAGCAACTGCAATTATGATACTTTCATGTCAAATGAATTATATTACTGAAAATAAATCTTTCTAAGATGCACAAGAGGGTTATCTGGCTCCAGTCAGACTTATGCATTACTGGTTTTATATGTTGTACTCTACTTGATTAATATAGGTAATCAAATTATATTGCCTTCCACTGTGCTCTCAAATTCAAGGCTATAATGTTTTCAATGACAAAGTTCATAGAGTTGTATAAAAATGTACCTCATGCTTGTACCAGTCCTTTATTGCTGTAGTAAAACACCATTTTCAATTTAGTAATAAGTGATATAAAACAGAGTGTCTTGATTGGCAGGGTCGTATTCATTATGCAGTGCCCTATGACACAGCACAGTTCAGAATGAAAATTTAAGGACAGAATCTACTACAATCTCAGGTGCTGATACTTTAGGGAATAAAATTATTCCCTTTTCATGAGTTGTCCAAAGGAAGGACAAGGAATCAGACACAAACACACACTTACATATCTAAGGATGGAAGGGACAAAGGAGCAGTAAGAGACTCATCATAGCACGCTACTATCCCATACAGGCTTTCATGTTCTGGAGCCAATCCTGTACTAATAAAAAAAGGAAATAACAGAAAAAGAGGAAGCACTACAGTCTGAATAGCAGCAAATACTGGAGAGCCTGCTCTGGCTCTGCCACTGGCCTGACTTGTGACCAGAAGAAAGATTTCAGGGCTTTGCAATTCTGAGTATTTAACTTGAGGTGCCTTAATGAAGGTGTGCTATCAAGTGCTCTTCACTTTATGAACATCAGGATTTCCCAAAGGCCTGGAAATTAGACTGTCAAAACTGGTAAAATCTGAAGTTTGCAGCTACCTTTGAATATGTAAATCTTAACCCTCCCCATTGTTCTTTTCCCTTCTGTAAATTGGGAATAATATCTACCATATCTTAAAACCATCAAATGAACCAATCTGAGTTCTACAGAGGCAAAGTGTTCTGGTGAGCCACTACAAACACCAGCTAGAAAAGCAAGAATTATAAAGCCATTTTCTGTTGAGCGACATGGCAGAGGTACTGTTGGCTGGTATCTTTTCTAAGCATGTATGTTGAGCAAATGATACGATCAGGAAAGACAACTCTTGGACTCAGGAATTAGTAATGTTATCTTAGTTTTGTTTCCTTGGCAACTTGACCTTTCATAATTTGCCCAAGGCAAAATATGGGCAGCATATCCCTTTCAAATCATTCCTCAATAATCTTGTGATTAAAAGCATCACCAGAATGTGGCCTTGCCGTAAGATGGAGAATTAACGACTCTCTACTAAATGATCCACTGATGTTGAATCTAATTTAAGTAGCCTTGCAAGAATATTTAACACTTAATGATAGGCTCTGTATTAGAGTAGGTTTAATCTAGGATGCAGCCACAGATGTCATGAGAAGGAATTAATCAGCATTGCTTCCACTAAAACAGAAATGCAAAATTGCTGAACAGAATGTATTAGAAACAGATTAAAGAACTGGGACTTAAACATAAAAGAAACAGAGCTGATGCCACCCTCAGAGAGCTAATTTGAAATACAGGAAAACTTAATTCGCCTTTAACTGAAGAATTGGGGTGTCTGAAGTTACTAAAGAGAAGTTTGCGTTATCAAGAAGGAAAGAAAGGCAGGCAGTCTCTTCCCTCATCAATTAAAAATGAAAGCCCAACCCAAATACTAATGCCTGCTTCAAAATCCCAGCAAAATGAACTTATTGATGGTCTAGGGACTACTGCTGCATCCTACAGAAAGCTCTAGACTCAAAGTGCTGTGGAAGTTTTACTGATTTGGAAAATTCCTGCCCAGCGCAGGTAGATTGCCTTTCAGAAAAGCAAATCTGGGAAACAGGGAGATGTAGCCTAAGGTTACTCAACTGCTTGCAGTTGGGATTCACTCCAAATAGAAAGAACTAGTCCATTCAAAAGTTTGTGTTAAAATCTACATTACAATTACTAATTGTTGCTTCAGGCAATTAATCATGTCCCTTATTATTTGAGGACTTCATGCTGTCCATGGTGCTCACGCTGCCCAGACTCTTTCATGAACAAAGACCGGTTAGAGTATAAAGCCGGAAGTGACCACAGACCATCAGTTCAAAGCACCTACATAGCACAGGTCATTAAGTTTCAACCAGTTCTTGAGTTAAAGATATTGAGAGTGAATCCCCTGATCTGAATTCTCAGAAGTACATGCCATGCATTAAATATTGCAATCTAAAAATTTGTGAGTTACAGTTACTGATCCTAGTAATGATGAAGACAACCTAAGTTCAGCACAATTGTATTTCTGCTGAAAACACCCCGAGTACGCTGAATACTCCAGTGGCCTGATTCAACTACTGCATTCCTGATTTACTATCACTGCTATTCAGAAAGTTTTTGACTTGGTTGAGTGGGCATTCCTTGAAAAATTACAGAACAATCTAGCTCTGCTCCTGATTTTCATTGATAGCCTAATGGAACATACAAATCACCTCAGTGCTTGTTCCCAAATTAATGAAAAACTTATACAAAGCTTTGATCTTGATGGAAGAATCCATCAAGACTTCCCATTTGTCTCCCTAATTACTTGCTTTGATGCTCAGGGCTTGCAATCACTGCATAAGTTAATGTCCTGAGGTTGCCATAGCTACCATTAGTGAAGCAGAACAAGAGGCATTGCTCTGCACATGAGCCACCTTTGCTACATGTTCGCTTCTTTACCCTGGCTGTTCCTCCTCCAGTGATGGTAAAAAGGTACTCCTCCACTGCACCAGGAGTTGATAAAATAGTTCCTATTAATTTTATTACAAATGTTATGGGTAAGATTAATTTTGACTTCCTCTCTGCTGCTGCTCAAACAAGTTTTGAAAGCAGTGAAGTAGTTAGAAGACAAGAGTGTAAGCAAGAACTGAGTTTACTTCCTAACTTGAACAACAGTTTGTCTTGTGATTGTGTGCCTCAAACTTCTTGACTCCATAAGGATAGCAATAATGTATCTTTCATCACACAGTCCTGTTTTGAGAACATACTGCTCAAGAAACTGAGGAAGAAAATGTGTAACTATTTACCTTCCATAAAAGTGCTTGAAGTGAGTGCCCACTATTTCTATGACTGTCTGGTTACCTAAACCCTTTGATTAAACCTCTACACTTCTCCTTTTCTAATAAGGACACTGAACAAGTAATGATGCATAATATACGTCAACATTACTAGTAATTGCTCATTGAAAATAAGAAATGAGAAACCACTTTTTTATTTGCTTATCTGATGACCTCTAAGGACAATGACGTGCATGATAAATGCACAGTGCAGTGTATTCCCTCCTTTACTGTATTGATCTGATTTAATGTAATATCAAGAAATGCAGTACTAAGCCATTAAATACCCACAAAAAAGAATATTTTGCTCTAAAGAGTATTTGTAACTTTGGTCCACACACGTTTTCGTACTTTCTGCATTTAGTTCATAAAGGTTTTCAGCACAATCTGTTCTCAGAAGTTCTCCACTCTAAAAAAGATGACAAACAAAGGAAATATCTGAGTGGGAACTATCATCCTAACATGTTTCAAATAACTAACCAAGGCTGACGGAAAAAGTCCTACAGCAGCAACACAATCCTGCTTATTTTGGATATTAGGAAGATGCAGCACTTTAATATTCTGTTCCTAAGTTTTATGCATTCTTCTAATTGTATGAACTCTAAATCTTTTTTGTTCTGAATACAGTATTTTCCTCTGGGATGTACAGTACATGGTAAGTACGGGAAGTTAACATATAATTAGCATGGTAATGTCTAAGCAAATTATATCATGCTAGAGTTAATAGAGGTTCAGATCAGAAACAACCCCCTGAGCACAGCCAGCCTGAATTACAAGTTCCTATGATGCTTGGTAACCTGAAAGCCTACAGGATTGTGCAGCACCTACAACACACCCTGGCACCTCAGATGCTCTGCTGCTCATTACCAACCCATGGTGCTGAGCACTGCTCCTGGAGGAACTGTCTGAAGTTTGGAAATCACCTGGGCACAGCTTTTGCAATGAGCTGTAGATGGTGGGAAATGATCAACTCACACACTGTAGGACCAGGTTTTAAATCTTCACCCACAGTGTGAGAGCAGGACACTTTATTAGGTGCTCTCTTGCTTATCTTCCTCACAATTAAATTTGCTTATTTTCCTCAAGGAGTGACTATTAAAAAGCCCCAAAACCCTACTGTGGTTTTATTTTTAGCAGATGCTGTAACTAAGTCATGCCTGACAAGATGTGAATCAGAACCACTGAACTAGCAACAGGGTTGCATTTACAACAGACAGACCTAGTGCAGTGCTAATGCGCTCCCTGAACGACCCACTATTGGTATCCTAAGAACTTTTTACTATTTTATTTAGGAACAAGTAACAAGGAGAGAGAGGGAGATTCCAAATTAATTAAATAGGCTTAGTGAAGAATACTAATAACAATCAATTTTGGCACGAACACTACACATTCCTTAAATTAAACCAATACTACATACTATTTTGCTACTCCAGAACCCGCATAATGGCAGAAAACAGCAAAGTGAATCAACAATCAGAATAAGCAGAAATCAGAGTGAAAGGATTAGGGCAATCATCATCAATCCATAGAAATAAAGATACTCATTTTTCAAATGACTAATGATAGTACCAAATGTTGAGGACAATAAAGAGAGGCAGTAGCAGTTATTTTGAGACAGTTGCCTTTTTCTGATGAACACAAAGCTGAAGAGCTTGGATTCATCTCTCAAATAGTGTGGCTTATAATATGACAGGTTGTAACGCACAGCACAAGAGAGAGAATACATAAGCCAACATAAAACTCAGCATGATTAATATATGATTAGTTCACATTTGTGCAATGCTTTGAAGATGTGAAGTGCTAATTAGGATTTCTGGATTAGGCTGGTTGAGCCCCAGTGCAATCCAGATCAGTAAATAAAAAAACACGCAGAAGTTTAAACTAACTGCCCAAAGATTGAAGAACCCATGAGACACTAAGAAACACTTTAAATTTCAAGTGGGTAAACAAATGTATTAAAGAGAGAGAGAGGGAGAATTCAATGCCACAGTGAAGATATTCACAACAGAAACATATAACTGGTAATTATATGAAAAAACTAGGTTTACCTCCCTATAACCACCATCAGAAATACTCCCATTAGCTCATGAGATACAGAGATATCTCAGCACAGGAACCTGTAAATATTTGTTGAACCAAAACTTTAAAATCTAATGACCTCAGTGGAACACAAACAAGTATCTTCCCAAGAGTCATTCTGCAGTAACGAGAATGGAAAAAATAACTGTTTGACAAGTGCAAAGGAAACAGGATGTAGCCTCAGACTGGAGAGTGGAAAAGAAAGAAAAAGAGGAAATTCCTCTCTAGCTTTCATCAGAAATTTCAAAAGTGGACCTGAGGATGGGGGAAAGAATGAAACCTGCAGCACATGAACAATATGTGGCTCACAGCATCCAATTATTTTAGTGAGCAGAATATGTAAAATCATTTACAGCAAAAAGGCCACCCCAATACATCACTCATATGGGGCCAATATAGAGCTCAGAATCAACCCAGAAACGCCACCCAACAGAGAGATGTTGACTCTGCTACTGATCTGGCCTTTTCCTGCTTAATTAAAGCTCCTGAACACTCGAGCTTGAAAACCATAATCACCACTGAAGTGTCATTTTAGCAGCAGGTGATCAGACCTTTCAAGGTACACTAAGTAATTTTGCTAGCAGGAACTATGTGTAGTATTAATGCTCCCATAGGAAGACAGTTACTGCACAATCTTTTAACCAGGTAAGGATTACCAGGCATACCAGCACTTTCAGCTCCAGCCATACCTGGACTGAGTCTGACCTCCCAGGAGGCAGCTGTGCTCTGTGCCACCAAGAGACATGTGGCTCCAGTTCTCTATAGGTACTAAATACCACTGGACAACCATATCTGTGGGAGCAGAGACTGCATGTAATGGTTCTTTACCCTTCGATTTGAAATCAAATAAAGATGAAATGTACTAAAACAGTAGGTGCCAAACAAGGAAATACCTGGCACATGAATATTTACTTTTGATCTCCATTATGATGCAAAAATAGATGTGGAAGCCTAGAGAACAAAAACTGGTTTTGCACTGTGGTATGTTTCATGGAATAAGAAACGTCAGTAAGGAAAGCCCCAGTAATACAAAAAACATGTAGACTTAAAGCCACTACAGATGCAATGCAGTTGCACTTCAAGCTTAGCAAATCCTTTGTGAGCTGACTTCAAAACCAGCATTTGGGGGACAGGGGAAGAGGGGTACGCTGGAGATGCCCAGTGGTTAGAAGGCATGTTGTCATGATGCAGAAACCACATTAAATCACTCATCCTCCAATGCCTGAATTACTGGAAAGAAATGAGACAGAAGAAAGCCAAAACAAAGCAAAGCTCATAATTAGTGTTAAAATGAGACAAAGATACTTTCTTATTAATAGCAGGAAGCACATCTTTCTGTAGCGTGCTCTTGTAGAGGTCTAGGACTATCACTCACATAATGTATGAACAGATGCAATCCCCAGGTATATACAAATCTTTTGCAAGTATTTTTAAAGCTAGCCTCTGTAGCAATACATATTTTGCAGCAAATATTTAGAATGAAATATTTCATAAAGTACTTCAGCACTTCTTTGAGTGTTTAATTTATCTGACATAAAAGAACAAGAGTGTATAGCATTTTCCTGTAAGTGGATGTAAAATACGCATTGCATGGATCCCTATAATTAAAAAAACAGCAAATCATTGTCATTAATGCATAAGCAAGATCATAAATGAATACATTATTAAGTCCTACTGAATTAATGTTTAACTGCAATAGAGTTGAAATTGAATGAGGCAATTAATCAGAGTAAGAACTGGAAAAAAAAAGCCACATCTGTCTCACTTTGAATACATTGAGCACAACGACCTTCAAAACGGTGCTGCCAATCAAACCACGCCGCCCACCGACTTGACAGGCTGGGTGCCACCACAGAGAGAAAGTGTAGTCAGTGTAACAGATACAAGCTTTCCATCTGAGTCACTTCATGGGTACATCTCGCCCCGAGGGAATAAAACATTATGTCTCAAGGGTCTTATTTCATAAAATCATGAATGTTCAGATGGTGAAGATCATGCTGGTTATAAATGTGAACTACATCTGCTCAAAGTCTCTAGAAAATGAAACTGGGGGAGCTGACATACATTAATGCTAATTTTTAAAGGCTTAATGCTCTTCAACATCTAGGGGAGGCAAAAAGAATTATGTTCAGAAGCTTTTGTTCCATGGATTGTGCTTTGATCAACTAAAATACATTAAGTTAAATTTTTCCTCATCAGTCTTAAACTCTGTAGTGGAATTCTCTTGAACGGGTTAATTAAACTCCATCAGGTTCTTAACTATTGAAAAGTCTTAGTTCAATTTATTTCAGAGTTTAAAGAGGAATAAAATGATAATACTAATGATGATAATGACCCTTATCCCAGCTAAAGCTTTTTGCACCTCCCATGCAGAACAGTATCTATTGTTCACGAGTCCTACCTTTGACAGATAGGCAGGCATATATACTTTTCTTTGGTGTAACAGATTATGAATATTAAACAATATTTTAAAAGAAAAAAAAATCCATTGGTATTTTTGTAGCAAGTTCTTAAGCAACAATTATCTTTGAATAAAGAATTTTTTTTCTCTCTTAATGCAAATGAACTGCAAATTTTCCAAGCCATAATTGTTTTCCTACACTGACTTGACGGTGCAACTGGCATGTAGGTAATCAGCATACTCATTTCCCTTTCAGCAGCAATAAGGACTAGATTCAGGATTTTCTGTTTAAAAAACCCAAACCCAAATGCTCAGATATTCATTGATAAAGCAGCTGATAATTAGGGGTTAGGAGAGTTTGCCAGCGAGCTGAATGGCGGTTAACCTGTTCCTACACTCCTGCTATCATATCACACGGCGATATGGCTAAAGCCATTGTGCTACTTTATAATGCACAATAATTTGTCATCTGTGCACAACCCACAGCTTTTTGCACCAAAAAAGCCAAGTGAGGTGATACAGTTCTTTACATTAACACTTGCAATCTCACTACTGCCCAGAGTGCACAGAACAGGTGCCACTACTTGGAGATCTGCACAACTGGGTCTACACAGCACACACTACCTCAGTTCATCAGGGGAGAGATGGTATCTCAAGCTCCAATGGACCTGAGTTACTGCAATTTTTACGGTGCATTTGAAAAGCAACTCCCAGCACTGGGAAGTTTAAGAACTTGTTGGGAAGCTGAAGTCTAGTGTGAGGAATGACATCAGATTGCAGGATGAAAATGGCTCTGGGCCAGCGAGTAGGAGGATGCCAGGGTGGGCTCCAGCTCTTTTCCAGCTTTAGGACTTTGAGGAGTTGCTTCATGTGCAGTTCTTCTCCCCTTAAGCAGATAAAGTCCCATCAGTGAGCAGAGAAACTAAGCTTAACTCCTGGGTAACAGTCTAGAACTATTCTTTTGTGCTGCTCCACACCTCTCTCTCTTCAATAAGAGTAATAGCAACTCTATAATAACAAATACTGCAGAGAAGCTTATTCAGCTGTTATATGGTTTCAGACTCAGTACAAGGAGATGGTGGGCTTGGCGAGAATGCACAGCGGTTGCGCAAAGGTTTTGATTTCCATAATCCTCTACCAAAAATAGCAACTCAAAGCCACTGTCACAGACTATGAGGAACATTAACAAGATGAAAAGTTCATTTCAGCTACTATAAAAAGGCTGAGGAATACAGACCTCACTCACCTTCTCTCTGGTCATACTTATTAATGAGTACAGGTCAGAAAAGGAACTGCAAAGTGCAACTCTAGGAGGCATCAGATCTCTTTTTCTGAGAAAAGTCACACCTGGAATGTGCCAATTCTCACACTGGATAAAGATGATTCCCTTTAAGGACAACAAATCTCTCTATATATTTAAAGGGCTCCTCCATATTTTAAGGGCTTTTAGCCACACTTCAGACAATTCCCCAGGATACATTTGCAGGCTGGCAATATTTTACTGGGATAGCACTGTGAGATTGAGGCATGTCTAGATACATGCCAGTGTGTATCAGTCTGCCCTTCTCCAACCCAAGATTTGTTCTGACTGTAACATCAAATATGAAGCTTTTAACAGAACTGTGATACTGGGTATCAATCTGATACAAACTCGGGATGGAAGAGCACAACAGGATGGAGTAATTGCTGCACAGATTGTTTCAGTCTTGGCTGCCAAGTGCAAGATACCATAGCTTTTACTAAACCAATCATGGCAAAACAGTTTATCAGCACCTAATGCAAAGGAGAGCAACTGTCTGAAGGGTTACGGAACTAATCCTGTTTTGTGAGAAGATGTAGGATTCAAGACTGAACCCTGACCCGACCACAGCCAATGGTCTACAGACTGATGCTGGCATCTGTAATTGTAAGGGTGAGCCAGGAAGAAGGAAGAGAAAGAAGAGAGGGTGAGCAGGGGCAATTCACTAACAAACACAACCCCAAAGGATAAAATTAACAAAGCAATTAAGCTTCAACAGAAACAAGAGAGCTCTTTTTGTTTTGTTTTGGGTTTTTTTTCCCAGTGTGAATGTTAATTACTGTGCCTCACAGCACAGATAACAAGAGGGTTTTACTGCCGAGCATTTTTCAGACAAAGACATGAAAAATTCATGAGCAGGGAAGACCTTGGTGTTGAGCTTCGGTTTTCTTGTCAAATATTTCAGCTCCAGAGGTCCTTTGGAAGGTTACGCAGCAATATTCAAGTCTAAAGGACGCCTGTCAGCTGGATCTAAAGCAACAGGAATTTTACAGGCTACATGTGACCTTGTCAGTGTATTTTCACTGGCCAAGAGCGTCTTCCAGCATCATTCACCCAGTTTATAATAAAACCTAAACACTTAAACACCTGTCCTCCTAAGGAAAGAGCACTTGCAACACCAATCTGGCCATTATATAGCTACTAAGATGGTTCATTTGATGTCAAGAAATGCTGATGTCCACACATCACTCCAAAATGGTCCAGACATACCCGTGTGCTGACAACCAGACACTGGCAGGGAACCTTTGCCAGTTGCAGACTGTGACTGGACACCATGCAGTCCAAAATGTCACCCTTTAACTGAGAATAAAGACTCCACCATGTCTGGCATGGCTTCTAAGACCTAAAATCTCTTCTCAAAGAACTGGCTTTAGACATGTGGATGTTTTGCAAGTTGGCTGTTCCTTTATTAAATCTCAGCTGAGGGTTTTTTTAAAGGCTACAAAATGGAGCTGCTGTTTGCTGACATGTAGGTCAGGCACAGGTCAAGTGCGAGGAGAATAAGGCTGTTTAGTGGGCTAACAAGAAACAAGTATAACACGAAAGCTTTTGGGATCATGTGAAACTCCCTCCCTTCCCTAATCAAATTCACCATAGCAGAAGCAGGAATTTGATGAGGTCTTCGAAGTCTGAACTGCTCAGTGTTTTCTTTCCTTGTTAGTTTAATAAAGAGAAAGCTCTCAGGTGAGTCACAAAGGATCACTCTTCAAATCAAAAACTTCTTTAATCCACACTTCTAAAAATTATTCTGCACCAAAAGTCTCAACATAGCACCTCTTCCAGAACACAGACTATTGGACAAGGCGATAGTCACAAACATAATCTCTGTGCTCTACCTGCACTGGTCTTCACACAAACATGACAACTCAACTCAGCAGCACAGAATATGCTGCAAGATGAGAATCCTGAACCGTGAATTTAAGACAATTTTTTATTTCATTTCTTTCCCAGAAAGCCTTTTGGTAACATGTGCTCAAGTCTCTGAAGTTCGGCAAATGTCATCTAAAAAAACTAACAAACAAGGAAAAACCTCTCATAATCATGTCGGTGTTTAAGACCTCAGAGCAGCCAAAAGCTCTCACACATACACTGATTCTCTCCTCAAGTAAGTTTTGAAATTAGACTCTTCTTCAGAACCAAAGTTTCCTGGTCTGAATGGTTTGCAGGCATTTCCTATACCTGTGCTTGGCTCATATAGCTGAGTTTCATATAGCTTAGTTTCATACGGGACATTGCACTGCTGCTTGTACCTGGGAGATATTTCTCTCACCAGTGTTGGCACCACTAAATCCAGAAGGGTTTTCACAGTTACAGAGGTACTTACCAGTGTTTTGTAACAAGGACACTGGAACTAGAAGGCAACATCCACTTCCCAGGATTAACTGGAGACTATGGAGTATTTTACACCTAAGCTTTTAGAAGTAAGGCTGCAGCCCACCAGTTAAAGCAGGAGATTCTGAACACTTGCATCACTCTCAGATGAGTGACATAGACAAACATATCTAGGGCTCTTCCCCCCCCCCAAGTTGCTGGCCACCAAAATTAAGAAGTTCCAAGTTCCAGAGAACTACAAACCATTACAAGCAGCAAATCCTCCAGCCAAAATACTTTCTCCTTCGCATCTGCTGAGATGTCACTCAGTTGTTGCCACCACCTCCCTGACTAGAAGAGCAACGGTTCAACTTCTAGGCTAAAAAGCAAGAAGTTACTAAGAAAATTATTAAGTCATTGTTTTACAAACAAGTGACAAGAAAGAATGCACTGGAATGGGTTGCCCAGGGAAGTTGTGAATGTTCCATCCCTGGCGGTGTTCAAGGCCAGGTTGGACAGAGCCT
>JANRGW010048065.1:0-39886 GCA_024733675.1 Psilopsiagon aymara
GGGTGTTAAATCACCTGACAAAACAATGCCAAGAAAATACAAGACTGATTTTTGTCTCCAGGCTAGGAGGAGGCTCTGTGAAGAAAGTCACTAGGGCTCTGTGAAGAAAGTATGTGCCACAATTGATGTAAGTCACCAGATGGACTCTGAGCTTGCCAGCCTGCCAGCACTCAGCTTCTGAGACAGGCACACATACTCCCACAGCTCCTGTGGCAAGAGGGTTGTGCAGGCAGCGTGGTGCAATGAGCCAGTGCCCTTATCTATGCTTTGCTGACTGCCAGTGGTGGAACAGCTTCCCAATACCCATTCCATGCTGGCAATATGCGTTCCCTGCAGGGGCTGTGGGAAGCATGGACCAACCAGTTCCTGACCAACTAAGAGTATTTATTGGAAGATTAGGTACTGAGTTTGACCCTAGCAATGGAAGGGTTCACTGAAGGTTGTTTTAAGGGGTTGAATAACACAAAGTCTTTTGGGAAATGGCCCCCTGTCTGAGCTATCATCCTACACCACACTGAAGCAGTACAGGAAATTCAAGACCTCCCAGGTCAGCATGAGGATTCTAGAGAACTTATTCAAGTTGACCTTTAATCAGAAAGTGATGTTCAGCCACTGTTTCCACAGAATCATCACTGCTCTAACAGAATCCCTTTGCACAGGAGCACTGTGCCCTGCGGTCATGGCAGGGCTTAACATCTGGGCATGGCTGGGATGCAAGAAGCTCAATATTCTTGCCTTGTCTACTTGCTGCTGTTTGAGCCCAGGCTAAATTGGACATGTTGCTTTTTTGGAGGAGGAGTAGAGCCCTACTGTGCTACCCAAAACTTAGCGAATTAGGTGAAATGACGAGAATTTGTAAACAGCTAGTATTTTAAGGGGCCTTAAAGAAGTGGTTTTATCTCAAAGGCAATTCTACTTCAGGAACTGTCTCAGAATCAGGCCCCAATGTGGAATTGCCCTTCAGCAAGGACTGTGTTCAGGGCAGGCCTTGGTACCAGCCTTAATTAATTAAAATTATTGGAAGGAATTTATCCTTCCAGTAGGGCTTTTTTCTTCTTTTTTCTTCAGTAGTAAAAGATTCAGCTGATGCACTGAAAATCCTTGTCCAAATTTCAGATTATTTCAGAAACTTTTTAAAGACAGGATGTTATGCTGTGTAGTAGCTGAAGTCTTGCAGGTGACTCATTCCCACTCAGGGATTAACCTGGAGACTGCTCTTTTGTTTTTCTCTTTAATACTTCTGCCTGTTCTTTAGAAAAAGCAATTTTAAAGTTAGTGGATAATCTGGAACTCTGCAGCTCTTCAGTCAATTTTAACAAGCAAATGTACCAAAAGAAACCTAAAATTTCCACTTTTGTTTTGTACCCAAAATGCAAAAGAAAAAAGCAAAGTATCTCGTTTTTTAATTCAACAGCCAGCTCACAGACAGACGTTTTCACAAGGACAAACATTATTTCTGAGCCTGTTTGTGACCTGATGCAAGCAGCTTGCAGCAGCCTCCACATTTAGTGAATCAATGACAGTAATGGATCACAACTGTTGCAAAGCAAAGTGATAAAGGTCTATAATAAAAATTTGGAAGTAATTCAGACTAATAGGTTCAAACAACTAATAGGGCAACACACTGAAAAAACTGAGAATGGACTGAAACAACAAAAAATAGAGCAGAAGTCTGGGTTCTATTCAATTGTTACTTGAGAGAATTCCTAAACAGGAGTAGAACTGGGGCTAGAATTCAAGGCTCCGTGTATTCAGCCGTGTCTCTGTCCTTGAGACTATCAACACATTTTGTTTGCTCTGCAAATCTTGCATTCATTTCTAGGAAAAGTAGAGGAATCAACAAGAATGGTGGTAGCTGTTCCTTTCTGCATCTAACCAGCAAGGTTAGCCTATATTCACTGAATGTGGTCCTTTCCTACAAGTCTGGATGCCCCCAGGTTGGGAAATGTAATTACAAGTATAATAGTAGTAATAAAGCTGGTAATAGAGTAATAAGGCAAGTATAATAGGTGCCCTGCCTGGACCAAGTATTTTCACTAAGGTGACATGTTAGGCAGCAGAATCAATACCACGGTCAGCATTTCAAAAATTAGCAATTGTTTGACTTCATTTGCCGTTTTTCAGTGCTTAAGCTCCTTGAGCTGGGTCAGTTTGTCTTGCCCAGAACCAGACTCACACATGTCCAAAGGAACTTTCAGGTCAAATGGGGCATCTTCCTAGTAAGGTGAATGCTGAGTGCAGGGGATCTTTTCTTCCCTTTAGGCTCCAGTATCTGCATTAAGCATCTCATGAAGTGAGTGACCCATGTCTGCTGATGGTGGCAGAGCTGGGATAGAACTCAGACATGCTTAGCTTCCCAAATGTTGCTACATAAGGTACACTTCATAACTTGCTATATGCGACAAGTTACTTTGGGCTTTTTAGTTGTCATCCAACAGACAGCATGAAAATTAGCTCTTATTCTAGCGCCTTTTTCTGTCTGGCTTCTAGTCTCTTTCTGATATGAATACAGGAGCTGGTATGTGCCTATGTGTGTGAAAGATAATCCATTCAGATACGTACAAAAGGTTTAAAACTATTTCTTTGTGCTTAAAAAAATGAATAGATGCAACTGAAATTCTGCTGAAGAATCCAATTAAATACAGGAAATAGTTGAATACTGTGTTTGCACAAGGTGAGGGTAACACATAACTGAGAGTGCTTAGCAATTACTCATTTGAATTTTCAGCATATTGAGGTTTTATCCCCTCAAAGGGGACAAAGGCAAGGCTTGGACTTTCTAGGGACTTTTGTATGCCAGCAAATCAGCATGACTGGTGCAGCACACTGCTGGCCCTTACAATACTGAGATCAGGATCTTTTCTGCCTGTCATCAGTGTCTGGGAAGTTTTTCCCAGTTATTTCTAGCATGAAGGCAAAGCATTTCCTAACCAAATTTCTTCCACCAGCCCTCATTTCAGTGCCTAGCTCAGCTCTAGTCTCTGCCAGCATGTGCTGGGCTGGCTGCGGCTGTCCTGGCAGGCAGGTACCCAGGCCAGCCCTGTTACAAGCTGAATGGGCTTTGGCTCCTTTCCAGTTCCCAGCACTGCTGCTCTTCCCTTGGCCTCCTCAAAAAAAGCCCTCTGTCAAATTCAAAGGATGCCCCTGGGAGTGCCCCCATGATCTCCTTCCTACCTCTTCTTGCTTTCTAATTAGCCAAATCAGACTGAGTTTGCAAAGCCAGTGCCAAGGTCACACCTGGGTTTGTGTTGACTCGCTGATGTGATTTATTACTGCAAGCAAATCACAAGTTCCTATAGTGCTGCTACCCAAAGAGTACATTCCTGTAAACAGTCCAACAAACCAAGGTGTATGCTCAGTGTAACCCAGGAACCACTGAAGAACAGCTCTAAGACAAGCACCTGGGATACGGCACTTCTCATTAGTAAGGAATGTTCTCCAAACCTGCCCAGACACTGGGAGACCCTTCTTTCCTTCCACGTGGGCTTCAATTGTGAAGGCTTTTTGTGCTGTTTCCCTCTGCATGGAATTTCCTGGACTTTTATCTGCCAGCAAATTTATTCACAATAACTTATGCTGAGTTTACACCAAACTTGGTTCTAGATTTAGAAGAACATGAGCAGTTTTGAGGTTCAATAATCATGGTGCATTTGGAAACAGGGGACACACTGAAGTCTCTGTTGTTACATCAGAGTTGGTAACACACCATTATGCGGCAGTGAGTACTTCTGCACAAGATGGGACCTATAGCTATGATTCTCACAGACCTTCCACTGCACACAGTCTGTTCAGCTAAAGCAATATCTAATTTCTGAATGCATTCTTTTTTCTTTCTCATTTACTTGACCATCCCATAAGCCTTTCAAGACTGTCTAATAAGAATATTTATTACTCACATAGCACAAACTTAAGTTCTGTTTGCAATTTAAATTCCTTTGAAAATAGCACAGAAGTAAAAATCTGTCGTGCAAACCTGCAAATAGCATAAAGAGCTCTTCATGGAAAAACTACGCAATCTTGATTTTGCTGATCAGAGAGGTTTGATGTTCAGTTTACATTGGAAAGCAAAATTTAGATAAGCTCCAAAAGAAATGAAAATAAACCAAGTATTTTGTCACAGCCTTCTGCAACCTGGATGTCCAGGCTGGCAGCTGGGTGGGACACAGCTAGACTGGCCTGTCCCAGCTTAATCAGTGACACCAAGGGGTTTCAGGCACACACACTTCCTGGCAAGCGCCAGTAATGTAGTGCTTACATGTCAAGAAGCATCCAGGGAAGAACTGCTTCCAGGTTGCTTGTAAATACCTGATTTCTTTTTCAATATAATGGCAAAATAAAAGGTTGTTTTCAGTGCTGGTAGAAAGAATGAGCATTGCCTGGCTGGGCAGGTGAAATGGTGGTAGAAGGGGTGGAGCAGCAGAACTGCCTTCTTTACAGCTTCCCTGCAGCTGGGTGAAACCCCACCTAAAGGGACCCCTGGTGACAGGCAGTCGACCACTGCCAGATGTTATGGCCCAGTTTCCCATCTGAAAGTTCTTTACTGGGGCAAATGGGTACCAGCTCCAGTGCCGCTGAGCACCCCTCTGCCCAGGAGCAAGCTAATTAACTAGCAGGTATTCACTGGATTTGGCGTGACTCCTTACAAAGTTCTCCTCTGAACCAGTGACCTGGGTCCAGAAGAGCCACACAGGGCATTTTCCAAATCCTCAACAGCTTGTGATCCATGCTTAGCAGAGTCAGTGCATGTAGATAGGGATGGAGGCAACAGCATTTGCTTCATAACGTTGTGCTGTGGTACTGCTGGAGGAGAGAAAGGGCAGGGTAAGCATCTTCCTGCTAGCATTCAGATATGCTGGGCAGGGTCTAGCACAACTGTTGAGTGTCTCAGCACATTTTGCTCAAAATTGTTTGCAGGCTAAAACACAAATTGATAAAGCAAAATATGCCAGTGCTAGGAAATGCATATCTTGCTTGGAAAAGGTCCATTGAGGGGAGCAAATAACACTTGAAAATTGCAGAAGGATATAACTGTATGATGTGTACTTCGGTTTAGAGTCTGACAAATATATCACCTGCATCTCACCAGCTGCCTCTTTCCCTCTTCCTATCTGACCAGCTTCCTGCCTGTTTTCTGCTTCAGGTGTTCATTCTGCCAGCAGAGAATTGAGGCAACTAGCCTCAAACCTAATACAGAAAAGGGTCAGACCTTCGAGCTGGTTGTTTGGAAACACCCTCATCTCCACGAGTCTTCACATCTTAGAACACGCACAGCACAGGGGGTGAGCTGGGGGGAGGAGCCTGCTCTCTGAGGGAGCATCACTGAACATCAGTTCCTTCTGGCTATTTGTTGGCCATTTGCTTCTCAGTCTGTTGTTTGTTGGTCTGTTGTTTTTTTTTTTAAGTCTATTTGTGTTTCAGTTCAAGCTCCTACATAGACTTCATTCTGGTTTTGTGTTGGAGTACAAAACAAATTAATTCCATATTTGCTTATTTCATAATTCACTGACTTGGGAGGGTTGAATAATACTTTCTTTTCCTCCTCTTTTGCAGGCCGTTTTCCTAAGGAACCTAAATTGTTGCTGTCATGCTGTCTCTGTGTGTATATCCAGACACATGTAGGTATGGGGTCTTTTCACTAACTCCAATTTTTTTGATAGAGGACTATTCCCAGGGGGGCCATGAAGTGAAATCCTTACAATGTTGTGAAAAAAGTATATTTGTAGTGTTGGAGAACCCCTGCAATGTGACCTCAGTCCCTTTTAGACACCGAAGAACAAGCATAAGGGAGAGAAATAAAAGCTCCAGTTTGACTTTACATTTCTGAAAATGTTTTGATCACTAATACCTGGTAAGAGGCGAATCATATCATTGTCTTAATGCACCTCATTTAGAGAGTACCAGCTCCTTCACACTTATTTGGGAAAACAACCACATCACCTGCATGAAGAGGAGACCAGACATCACTGCTTCTGACTCTACGGGACTTACTCTGCAGATTTTATACCGTCATTGTACGAATCAGAGTACCAAAAGCAAACTCCATCTTTTCAACAGACATTCCATTAGAGTCTGTATTACAGAATTTAAGTGTTAGAGTGTTTTAATTGTTTATATATTTGTATATTTCAAGTTTTCACACAAATCCACAGACAGTCACACTGAGTGGGAGTAGTTCTAGAGTAGCATAAGAGTTAAAGAGATGCTGAGCCATGTCCAGAAGCTTCCTTAGCTCAGTAAATAACCGACCCAGAATGTCACAGACTTCCATTTAAGAGTATTTAAAAGCAAAACCATGTGTATAATCAATCCAATCACTTAGTCACAGCAAAGCTAATGGTAAAAATAGCATTTGTACCTCTACTTTTGCAAGCAGCTGCATGATACATTGTGATTGTACGACTGTAACATTGTCGGTCTGTGACAACTGTTCACTAATGTTTATGGATCACCTGGTGTAAATTTCTGCCCCACAAATCACATAAGCAGCTCAGAAAGGCTGTTCCTACAAGGGGCATATACGGATTCCACCACTGGGCAAGGTGCAATACATGCAGGAAGTCCTACCAGGGAGGCTGACACAGGTAACACAGCAATTCTGTCCCCTTATTCAGATTCTGCTCCAGTTACCAATTAATTACTTGTCCAGAACAAAAATATATCTCTTCAGCACATCAAAATCTTAAATAGGCTCCATTATTAGCCCCTGATTCAAACCGTTATCTGACCAAATATCATCTGGTTTGTCTGAGCCTCCATTTCCCACCTCCCTGAGGGGAAGAGTTAAGTAAGCAATAGTGGGCTGTTTCACAGCAGAGAAATGAGGAATGATGCCTGAATTTATCTAGCTGGAAGCCCCAAGAAATCTACTCTGTGCTAAATAGATGTTAACTTCTTTCTTTCTAACTTTTTATCATGCATATTTCTCAAGACCTTTCAGAACTATTCAGAACTTTCAGACCTTTCAGAAATATTCATCCCAAATCCTCTGTGTGGTGACATGAAACTGATAACTGCGCTCAGATCCTCCTCCGGTTGTTCTGAACAAGTTCATCAGAATTCACAGCCTGCACCCACGATCAGGCTCCAACCTCTGACCTGTGTTTCCAGTTAAAACAAGTAAGTGCTCTGTTGTGCTCACTTTGTTTTATATCTCAGCTCTTTAGCTTAGTCTTGACACTTAACCAGAAAATATTAGCAGTATGTCTAGAATTAAACCCAGGTCAATCTATTATGCCCGTTTGATGTAAGTTTAGGAAAGGTGCTTAGTTTAACAGAAACCAAAACTCCATTCCTGGATTTGTCATGGCCTGGGAAAATCTGTTCTGTTGCTCTTTTAATCTCAGCTCGTACCCATTCTTCTCTTTGAGTGCAGACTCTTCAGTAGGAACCCTGCCTGCAGCTATGGTGCCTCAAAGAGGCCAATCTGTGTTAGGCTCAAGGCTCTCCTGGAATACTAACCGTTAGAATATGTGTGCCCAACACACACATTATTTGTATTGCAGTCATCTGCTTTGTTCAGGTATACACAGAAAGGAATTAAAATCAAGCCCTAGTTCATTGGCACTCCTCCAGAAAGGAGTGCCTGGGGGTGTCTGAGCTCAGGCTACCATCCTGTCTATCCCTCTTGACAGGAAGGAGAATTGTCCACGATCCAGGCTTGTGTTCAAAGAAAGAATCTTATTGTCTGTTGCACTGCTAAATTATTCAGAAGTTCCTGTTTTCCCTGAAAAAAAAAAAAAAAAAAAACAGAGAGAAGAAACTGAAGAGTGTAGGAATGTCAAAGGTGCTTTCCCCTGAACCCTCCATTCCACAATTTGAGGTGCAGCGCAGTTACTTTATGATCCCTCCATTCCTGCAAGAGATTTCAGAAAGCAGAAACCTTGTCTAAATAAAGACAACCTTGGCAAAGAATATTGTTCCAGCTAGTGATTTCTGTCAAGGCAGTCTGTGGTCACAGCAAGGCCATGCAGCTGGAATGGAGAGCAAAGAAGCAATAAAGACATTTTTGTTGAAATAAACAGGAGAAAAATGTGGTCAGTGGTGAAACACATGTAATTACCACTGGGAATGCCTCGTTACTGTGTCTGAAGGAAATACTTCAAGAATATTATTTCCAGACAGGCTTCTCTCCAGAGCAGGTGGCTTTTACACCCTTTCTAAATACCTGGTCTAATGCTAAACTGCTGATTTAAACAGCAGAAAAGCTTCACAAACATCTCTAGATCTCTGCATACGTACTAGTGTGACAGATGTAAGAATGCTACAATTAGCAGGCTATGGATGTTAATTTTCTTATAGGATGTGAATTTCCCTTGAAAATGTTGCATGCCTTCAGGAATCCAAAAGAAGTTGTATTTCAGCTTCATGGAACTCATGGAAGTGCAGCTTCATGGAAATGCAGCAGATGAGCACCCTGTTTCAGACAGAGGTTTGCCACAGATACGGTTTGGTACAGCAGCCTTTTTCAGTCATGATGTGAATTCTGCAAAGGATCTTCAACTTAGACTTGCAGTTTGACATACAAGCCTTCTTCCCAATCCAGTCTCCTGGCTGCACACAGACCCTGGACTCATTTACTTCTCTAAGTCACTTCCTTGGAAAGCAGAACGCTATGCAATTGGTTTTTTGCTCCTTAATATAGTTCCTAGATCAATATTGTCCTTAGAACAAATACAGCTGAGGTTCAAGTAGACTGTATGTTCTCACTGTGGAACTTGTGATAGTTACTTCTGAAAATGGGATTGGCCAGGAAACTTCCTCTGAGGTACCCTCAGCAGAAACTGGAAATAAAAATGTTAATAGCTGGGTAACTGCTTTTGCTTTTGCTTTTCTGCAGGGCTTGACGGCACCAAGAGTAGACAGAAAATTCATCAGACCGACATGTGGATGTTCTTTCTTCTCCAGAACATGGTTTCTCCTACTACAGTAAACAGAAGAAAAGTGTGAGTGGGTAATGGCACATGAGGATCTCACAGAGGCCACCATCAGTTGCTGCAGGCAGACAATATCCTTTAAGAAAGAAGCCTGTCCACAGCTTCCTGACAAAAACCTAGGGGTCTTAGATAGGATGAGTTATATTTTAAGAATTCTCTCTGCCTTTTTTCATGAACCTCTTGCAGAACTGCTGTTTAAAAATTCCAGTGAGAAACAGCGATGTAGACACAACTCAGAATATTCTGTTCTCATAATGATAGACCTTAAGTTCCTAATCTTCAGGATAAGGAGAGATAGTCTGTATATCCTAATCTATTGTGTTCAGCAACTTGTATTTGGTGAAAGGCCATAGATTAGTAAGTTCAACCTATGGTCCAGAAAGAAACCTTGTGAGAATGTGGCATCAAGAATGAAAAAAATAATTCTTTGTTCAGGTTGTCTGTTCCAGAGTTTAATCACTTTGTTGTTAAAAACTAGTCCCTTTTACTTACTTAAGCCTCTCTGACTTCAGAGTGATTTCCAGCCATTGTCTTTTTCCCCCCATTAGATGAGGCAGGAATAGACCATATATGATATACAAAGAAGTGCTTATGTTTTTTTTAAAATTTCTTCCTCTGTTATCTTTTTGATTAAGAAATAAATTGAATACAACTTTAAAGACATGTTCCTTTGCAGAGATTTTAATGTATATTAAAAAACTGTCCTGACTCTGCAACATTTCTAAAGCTATTTGCTATATAACAGATTTCTTAAGAGTTGGTGACATATTCCTGATTTCTTATAGAAGTCACATGTGTCAAACTGACACTATGAATGACACACCTCACAATATAGTGTAGAGCAATCAGCCTTTCTCCTCCTTACCACAGTGTACCATCATGTTTCTGTATTACAGAGATGCTCTGAAGGTAGAACCCACAAGGGCTTTTGGTCCTTAGATGGCTGACCCAGGACTGGTATAAAATACTGACCAAAAAAAGCAAGGGAAGCAGGTCATGTACTACATGCCTCCTACCAAGATTCAGAGCATGGTCCCATGGGCACTGTGAGGTATACGCAATTACAGAGGAAAACAAGCAATTTCTTCCTTTGGTCAGGGGAGTTTTGTGGCTGTAGCTCTTAGAGGAGAAATGCTACTGTGTTCAGGGAAATGAAGTAAACAGAATCCAGTTTCTAACTTTGTACTGGATTCCTGTTTAAAATTCTGAAAGGCATATCAAAAAATATCCAGCCCAAGCTCAGGAATTAATACAAATAGATAAAGATATAAATACTGTATTTTGTCTGATTTGCACTCACTGCAAAATGACTACTAAATTCAACTGGTTATGTAAAACTTTACAGTTCGGTTGGTATTTTGGAACACTGGCAACAGCTGTCATCTTGAAAAGAAGAGTGATTCATCCCAGCACATAGAGGATGGGAGTCATGTATAGGTTCTAAAGCTGCTGACCAACATAAACAGGCTGTAGATTTAGTTAGATAATAGTGCAAGTCAAAGAAAAACAGGGAGAGAAAAAAAAACATTTGGTCATAGTCTGAAAAGTGGATGTAAGTTAGAACTGGGAAAACAAATCCAGTAATTCAAACAGGGAAATACTTGCTTCTGCTGAAGTATACATAACAAATCACATTGACAAGATCACGTATGACATTATTCTCTGGCAAACAGTTTGAGAGTCTCCGATGGAAAACTGAGTTACAGATACCTCTGAGTGTAATGTAATTAGCAAATTGGCATCATATTAAGCACCAAGTGGGCACTTGACTTGCGCTCTGAAGAAGTCCAGATGTAAGTTCTGCTGCTCTTACTGCTAACAAAATACAACCTTCAAGCTGTTCTGCGTTAGCTCCATTATCTGATGAAAGCTGACACAACTCAGTAATTGCACCCAGATGTTAAGATGTTGTGAACTGAAGCCTTCTGTGCATGAGCTTAACCAACGCTGAGGCATGTGCAGCACTGTGAAGACACACATGATGTTCCTCTTCAGCTGACAGAATGCCTGGCATCATGTGCAAGTGGTTTAATAATGAAAAAAATCTGTCAGGCAAGCAGCACGTTATAGAAACCTTTTTTTATTTCCTGCACGTTCTCCAGTGAGCTATGACTTCTCTGGGGGAGTTTGCATCTCAATGTCATCTTTACAACTAATAACTTGTGTGGTGAATGAGTGCATTTGTCCAAAATCAATTTGATGTAAGTAGTTTTGCAAGTTCCCTAGCAAGATGCCACTCTGGCAAAACAGAAACCATTGATCATTAATCTCAGGTATCTTTGAGATCTCATGTCAAAAGTATTTATGTCTGAGTTTCTATTATTGCCACAATAACACTGGGGAAGACTTAAGCAGTGGCGTAGCTTTCTTTGTGTAAAATGGTATGGTAATATGAGGGTTTTCCCTTTGGTTAAAATAAGTTAGTGGGGAAATAGAAGTGGGTTGAGGTTGTGGAGTATTGACAAATGCTCCTTGTACTCTGCATAACTAGGACATACCTTGAACATCAGCACAGCTCTAGTTTGTGTCCCTTGCCTTTCAGGAGAGTGTTGTTTGAGACTCCAGACTGCACTCTGGCCAGTTTGAATGTTCCTTCTGAATGGTGAGGCCTGGAGGCTAACTGGGACTACTGTGACTAGAGCAAAGGATGTACTGTTTCTCTTCATGTAACCAAGCAACAATCTCTTCCTCAGGAAGCACAATGAAAGGTCCTGATTATGCTGAAAACAAGGAACCGCTCTGGATCTGCTAAGCCCAGTCTTGTCTTGCAGTCTGCAGCAAGGAAAATAAGCGTCAAAATAGGGATTTACAAACAGCCAGCTAAACTCCTGGGCAGGCAGAAGAAGCAGTTCAGGTCAGCATTTGAGAAAGTATATGCTGGCAGAATATAAGAAGACACCGGAGTAAGAAATTCAGCTTGAAGTAAGCTTTTCTTGGGAACAACTACCTGCATTTTTTCAAGCACAGTGCATATTATTGTCTACAGCTGTGGACAATGGCTGAAGTGTAGATCTACCTCCTTCTTGAGCAGAAATCATGCTTTTTTTGTTCTGACAAGCAACTATAGAAATTTTATGTGGGTGCACCCAGGTGGCACAGTCACAAATACAAACCAGAATTCATTGTTAATAGTGTAGCTTTAGTTTTACCCTTTGTCCTTATTACTTTGCCTTTAAACAGATATAATAAATGCTGTTCATTACTCAGATTTATTCTGAAGGAGTCTAAACTTCCCCAGCTCACTCTTTAATCATTCTCTGGCTCATGCTTTTGCCCTTCCTTCCAAAATGCCGGTAATAAATAAAGCTGTTGAAATGGTCACAACACTGTGGCAGGCCTGCTAGCCCTTACATCTTTTTGTATTTATCTTACTTATTTTTTTTTTTTAACTAATATATAGCCTCAGTATCTGTTAATTTCAGAAACTTGAGAACTCCAGTATTTGTCATCTCACATTCTGCCTCAGAAGGTGTCTTCTGAAATGTCTGCTAATAGTTTGTCTCTAATATTAGTAGCAGTGACAGACAAATAAGAAACTGAAGAGGGCAGCTGCTTTATGTTTGGGCCAAAGCACAAGAATTTGTGAAAATGTGCTGCTTCTTTGTCTCCATCTTGTCTTCCGTAGGTGAACATGAAAAAGAAGGCACGTGCTTATTATTGCTGATGCAAATTTAGGATGCAAACTAAAATACCTTTAAGACTAAGTCAAAACATTTTTACTGTAAGGATGATCAAACAATGAAACAAGTTGCACTGAGAGGCTCTGAAGTCTCCATCCCAGGAAATACTCTAATCCAGCCTGGACATTGTCCTGGGCAGCTGGCTCTAGCTGATCCTGCTTTCAGTCAGGGTGCTTGGACTAGAAGGAGGTCCTTTCCAACCTCAACCCTTCTGTGACTCTTTGATGTATTTTTCCTTGTAAAATATTAAAAAATGCTACGTGCTGTTGCTTTGATGTATTGGCTTTTTAATCTGTAAACAAACCATTACTTATTTATTGCTTTGCTCTGGTGGGGATTGAGAGTCTCTACTTACAAACTTTTTTTCCTTAACTATGTTGTGGTTTTTGGATGGAAGCAGGTAGAAAAGTTCAAATTACTGGCTTTCTAGCTACCTGAATCATTAGTGTATTTGTCCATTAGATTATGTCCCCTGCATTTACAGATGCAAAACAAAATCAATGTGAAGGTAAGTAGGACAGTGTCAGAACAATTTTAGGGACATGGGTCCATTACGTACTGATATGGGACTCCAACAGGGCGGAGATTTCTGCTCAGGCCCCCAGGCATGTGCATTCCAACTATGCATTTCTAAAGAAAGGTAAGGTAATTGCTTCCTTTCCTATAAATCTGTGGTCAGATTTTTTGATTGGTTCTGGAAGTATTTTAATACCTGTGTTTTTCTGAAAGTCAGATATTTCAAAAAGCCACGTGACTTTTAAAAGGTCAGGAGACCAGCACAGTGTAGACACTTGCTTCAAGTGCTTTGTTAGAGGTGTCAAAAACTAGACTGAAGGAAAATAATGTAATCTTTTTTGCAGAAATTTGAAGAAGCCCAACAAGTCATATGCTCTGAGCATATGACCCAGAAGATAGTGAAAATTAGTTCCACTATGACTAATATTGGGGAATTTTACTGGTAAATAATGAACATCAGCACTTTCTTCCCATTCGCAATTTTGTACTCTGCATTTGTGGTGATGACCTCTCCTTGGCTCATGTAACTAAAGGAGTTTGCTCTAAATTGCAAGCGTGATATCCTACAGCTTCCATTGTTAGATACTTCAAAACTATTCATATTGGTAACAGATGTTCAATCATAGACTCAAACTCACAATTTTGAGAGTAGAATGCCATGACCATTAGTGGGTATTGAAGCTATTTCTGTATGCCTACAGACACCTTGTTACCCCAGCAGTTCTCACACTTCAGGTGGCCACATGATGATGTTCTCTTTTCCTTTCTTCAGGTAAACTCATCCTTGGTTTATGCCAAAGCATGCAAAGCAAAGAGAATTGCACATACTCTCCATTCCTGGCGGTGTTCAAGGCCAGGTTGGACATAGCCTTGGGTGATATGGTTTAGTGGGAGGTGTCCCTGACCACGGTGGGGGGGTTGGAATTAGATGATCTTAAGGTCCTTTCCAACCCTAACTATCCTATGATTCTATGATATTCCATAAACAGTAACTGAGCCATCTATATCAAGAAACTGCGATCATACCAGAGAGCAGCTAGTATAGAAATAAGAGAGGAAAAAAATGCTATACGGTGAAGAGAAATCACCACTACTGTGTATTCTCTTGGCTGTAAAGCAAGGAAACAATGCTGGTATCAAAAAATATCTGAATGTCTGAGTGACACGGGAGCTAAAGTCTTTATATGACCAAGGAATAAGAACACCCATTCATCAACCAGACTCTGATTATTTTTTTGATTTGGAAAACTGCAAGCTGAAAAGGCTGACAAAGTCCCATAATATTATTTCATGCAAAGCATGGAGCAAAGAGTCTTAATTAGTAACCTCCTCCTTGAACCTATGCAATGATGGCTTCGCAACTAATTCAGTGCTATGCTGCGTTCCCCTGGACTGGTTGGGTCAGCTAAACTTCTTGTCATGGATGCAGTTCAATCACATGCAGGAGAAAATATTTGTAAAGAAATTCTACAGTGAAGGAAATTTGAGCTTGTAAAGTATTTACATTATTGGGAAAGAACTATTCTGCACAGCACTGATTCTCCCAACTTGTGCTTTTGAGCTAATGAATTCTTTACACAATTGTAATCTATTGTTTTTCTGGATTACAAGCATTAATCAAAGAATAACACTGATGTGACTGGAAAGGTACTAATGGCTAACTGCTCTTTTGGAGAGGATCTAGATGTTCACTGAAGCCTGCAGAGAACTCTAACTGCCTAAGTAAACTTCAGACCTTACACGCTGCCAAATCATCGGCTTGGGAATGTTCTAGGATATCCATGAAGAATGGAAAGAGCATTAGTTTGGCAGACAGCTTTCAAGTACAAAGGAAGGGAAGGGAAAGGGAAAGGGAAAGGGAAAGGGAAAGGGAAAGGGAAAGGGAAAGGGAAAGGGAAAGGGAAAGGAGAAGAAAATTCCTTTGTTTGGATTTTTACAACAAAGATCTCAGAGATCAAGGTGTGACTTCTTTTGATACCGCACACTTAGTATTGGGCAAATCTTCACATGAATTGAGAATCACAATGCCAAGGAACTGCAAGGTTGCAGTATTACAACTGCAATACTGCACACCTTCTAAGTATTTTCCAAGCAGTCACCAGAGTTAAAATTTTGAATCCAGTTCCTCCACAGTTTGCCTTTGTCAGATTGCTTGTTCTAACTGCAATTCACAGGTCATATTTGTCCAGTGACTCACAAACACATGAATGAAGGTGTCATGATTATTCCATGGGACAGCAGTTCTCAAGGTACTGGCCTTGAGTTGGTTTCTAACTATCTGTTCCTACCTGACAATACTTTTTAATAAGTTGTACTCACGGAATTCTTTAAATGAGGCCAGAAAAGATTTTGATTTTTGAGAGAAAACATCCACCACCAGCACCATCCCCAGGTACTGTAGGAGAGCTTACTGAAATTTCAGAGAGGGCATGAAGATGCCCAGACAATTAATTTGTGCTGCTTTCTTCTTGAAAAAGATAACATTAAAAGGAAGAGAATGTTAATTAGACTAAAAAGAAAAGCAAAACCTGTTCTAAATCCAGTGTTGAGTCAGCATTTCTTTCCAATATGTTCAAAGGATAATAAATGAAACACCAGGAAAATACCACTTTCATGATCATGGTTATAATTGATTTGATGTTACATGGCTGTAATTACATCAAACTCATCAAGCTTTAACTAACCCTGACTGGTGCAGGTGAAAACATTTCTCAGTCTCAGGGAGGGCCATGGAAATTACACACATATTTTGCTTTTGCTTAATTCACTCTGTCTTTACCTCTGTTATGCATGAAGAAGTCTTTCTAACTCATTTTCAAGAGGACAATGTTGTTTCCAGCTATATGGCATCATTAAATTCAGGTTTACTATGGTAACAATACACAAAATAATGACAGAATGCCTCCCAATACTTCTCATGGCTACCTTCCTTTCTGTACCATCTGCAGCTTTCCATCTACACCAGTCAAAACCAACAGTGTGTTGGCATGGCCTACTGCTCTTGACTTTAATACCTATCCTAGGCTATGTTTTTTCCGTTGCTTTTGGCTCTGCATTAATCTCCTCATTGTTCTCTACAGCTGCTAGGGAGAATTTTATTTATAAAGTGATTGTGCAAGTTCCAGGATCAAAAAGCAAAGAGATCATTAATGATGCCTGTACCAGATTAAAATCTCTCTAATCTTTCTAAACCTTTCTTTATTTATTCTACTAATTTATGGCTGGAACAAGTCTAAATCTAAAAAAAACTTCCTCCTCCACTATCCATCCACACAGACTAGAACAGAACTTCAAGGAAATGTGCTGTGTTAAAGAAAACCCACAGTATGAAAATCCAGCAGTTTTCAACCTTTCCTAAATTGCCACTCAAATGATGTGAACTGAGATGAAATCAGTAATTTTCAGCCCACTAAAGAGCACAGAAAATGGATCATGTTCATCATTCTCTGACATACCTTCACAATTCCCCTGAGGGCTCTCAGAAGGCTTCTCCTGGGGTGCTCAGGCGAAAAATGAAGCAGATGACACTTTTTCCCAGCCTGAGCTGGGAAACTGAACTTGCACAGTGGATGGAAGATACATTTCTTTTCCTCTAGAGAAGGCTGTCAAGACTGAGCATGTGGAAACTCCTCATAGAAATGTGTTTTTAAGACAGTGGAGTTGCCTCTTACGGAAGTGGCTGAAAAACCCATCCAGCAGCCTTTCAGAAGCAAGCATCACAATGTTACTATGGATAGGCAGATGGACAAATGGATGATTTCATGTGTTCTTTGTATTTCTGAATGCTGTAATTCTGCTTCTTTCTCTGCCTAGGTGCAACATTAGCCAGCCCACACCCCAAACATGACCAAGTAGGAAATACATCAAGGCAGGAGTTCTTAAAAGGCACTGAAAAATGGATTAAAAAAATAGATAAACATGGTGGCAGTGACCTGGACAGTGAAATACCAGGAAAAGCTTTTGGTCTAATTGTATCAAATAGTGTTTGAGAATGGCTAATATGCTATTTCTCCTGGCTCCAAAACATGCAGGTACAAATTAATACACAAGATAGGGGGAAACTCTTTTCTTCCCCAGGTTGTTAGCTTAAGCCTGGGAGGTCTGTAATCCCCAGTTTCTATCTATGTATTAATGACCTGTGTATGATCTTTTGCAGGAAACAATGTCTATATGGGGATATGCTAACTGGCTTTATTTATTCACACAGCTATACTAGCTATGGCAAGTCCATTATCATATTCCCTAATGATGTCTTCAAATGGTGGTGAAAATCTACCTGTTTTAAGAGCACAATTATGCTCAAAACAATAGACCTTTGCATTTGCATCTGCCATACCCTTTCTGTATTCTTCAAGGCAAAGGGAGGTGGCTGCGAGTGTCTGACTTGATCCCTGAAACACAAACTGTAGCTATGTCACCCAGTAACAACAAGAAGGAAGGATAATAAGATATCATCTGCCTTGCTGTGCAAATAATCTCTCATCAAACTCAATAACGGCTCATGGAACTAGACAACATCTTTTATAAAAACTTCCAGTCCTGATTTACTTATCTGAAGTGCTGAAAAAAAAACCAGCTTCTCTCCTGATAGCCTGTTCCAATGGCTGCTCACCTCATTGTTAAAAATCCATGCCATGTTCCTGAACTGCATTTTTATAAGAGTTTTCAGCCCTTGCATTTTGTTATGCCTCTACTAATGGTACAGATTGTTCTTTCCAGTATTCTCTCCAGTAATATATCTCTAAGATATGACTTTCGTCTGCTTCAGGCAAAAACTGCACTTGGTACAAGATGTGAACTGCAGCTGAGTATCAAACCATTCTTTAACACTCGCCTGTTACACACACACATAAACACTACGTGGTTCCCACTGGTCCAGTGTTTTCCTACCTAAGAGTCCCACTACTGGCACTGGTTATCCTGTAATAGATGTGCCTGTGTCCCGGGGCTAATCCACCCAACTCCATCCATTTCCAGCTGTGGCTACCCATGCAATATAGCCACCAGCTTCTGTTCATTCTTGTGTGAGTCCAGGAATTGCCTGAAAAATGAACTGAAAACTTGTCCAAAAAAATGTGTGCCTGTGAGATGGGGTGAGAATGGACTGTGGCTCTCTCCCACAGATACATAAGCACACAACTCTACCTGCCCATTATTTTCTTCTGTTTGCCCTCCCCATATTAAAAGTCATCTCACTTCTGGCTGTGAATACTCAGAGATTAAAGCCGGAATGTTGGAGAACTTAGCTTCCTGACACGTTCAGGAGGTCATGTGACTATCTGAAAGCAAGAACTATTACCTTCCCCTTCAAACTGCCTCAGATATTTCCTTGCCAAGCCCACAAAGCACCTTGCAACTGGTACAAGGTACAAAGTTTTGCAATGGTAGAAAGGGAAAGGTGGTGATAATGAGGGGTTTTCCTGACGTGGCCATGGGGATCTTGTATGGGATCATATCTGAATGTTTTTTCTTGAGAAAAAGCAAAAAAATACAAGTGAAAACTCTCGAGATACCAGCACCAGAGACAAATATTCCTGTTTCTCTTTCTACAGATATCACTCTTCTGCCCACCAGGGTATGTTAAAGAACAGAAACTCCAGCATTGTTGCTTTGTGAGGCTCAATTATTTTGTGCCTTTTAAAAGTGGACAGTCCTCACTTCAAGGCCTTTCAGTCAAAAATGAAAGCACAGACTGGTAGCACAAATTCCCAGGAAGGGAGAACACAGAGATCTCACAAGTCATTAGGTATTATATATTTTTCAGCACCATAGCATATAGCCCTATTCAGAAAACCATCAAACACCATCATAAAAAATAATTGGGCTGGTTTTCCTCCTCTTTTCTTGTTCCTACTGGAAGAGAAATATTTATGTTTGTTTATGCACAATTTTCTTTCTTTCAGCTGTCAAACTATTGAGTTTAAAGATTGAGTGTTTTCACCTCTAGCCTATATGGAAGCTTGCACTTTAAGTGTAACTCTGGTGTCTGTATAAAAGTCTCATTATTTCCCTGGCATCCTAATATTCTTTCTCCACACCAATTTTAATTACTAGACTTAACAGACGTGTTGGAACATGGCACAAGATAGAGTTGTGACACCATTTAATTCCATTTCTAATCTTTCTTATACAAATCACAATTGCTTAACGCTGACTAATTCCGGTATGGGACAAATGAAAAGTCCAACCTCAGGTGTACAACAAGGAGCTACTGTGGACCCCCCCCCCCCAAATCAAAAACCTGATACCCATCTGTTTCTTCCTCCTCAGCTTCTCGGGCTACAGAATAATCAGTTCCCATCAAAAATCCTGCAAACAAATCTACCTGGTCTGTAGGTTGGAACATTGCTTTCTGCCAAGGACACCATGACAGACAGCAGCTTTGATCAACTAACCACTGCAAACTTTTATTTATTTGTTTGTTTACTTTTTACATAGCAGGCATAGTTCAGAACCAAAGGTCACTGGAGTAAAGCAATTTGGCCGATGTCCAGGGCAGCAATGTTTACCACGGTACATGCTGTTTGACTGCACTGTTGCTAGAAGTATCCTTTCCAAGTCCCTCATGGGTTTTCATTGCCATTACTATTATGTAGATTTTTGGCCATGTTTTTTCAGCTCAGTATTTTGAATAAGTGGGTTTGGGTGGGATGGAATAAACCTCTGCCTGGGAAGTCTGGTAGATGCCTTTTAAATGCTGACTGTCTCAGAGGCTGTTTCACTGACCACACAACTGCAGTGCCCATTCTGTTTGATTTCTTTTTGGATAAATATATCAATTTCAAATCCATGAGGAAACAAGTAATACAGAAAACTAGGGACACTGGAAGGCAACCTAGCAGAGCAATGCAGCGTACTTGGAGACAGGTCTGCCACAAACTAGTACCATAGCACTAGAATTGTCTCTGAAGTATGATGGAAGAACACAGTGAGTTTCTTTTCCTCTTTTTTTTTTAGCTTTACTTTCACCTTTACAGCAGTGCCCTGTTACTCATGTCTATTATTATGCCACAGATCTGCTCCCTCTGTGGACTTAGAGTCCCACTCCCTTTGAAGGGAAATAAGATGTGCCTATCTTCTGTCCTTGTCAGCTTTGCAGACAGCACAGAAGGAGCCTATTTGTTCCATTGGTCCATCTTCCATGCAGCAACTGATTTCCATTTCATCAGGGTGTGTATGTGCAAATCCATAGGGACTAGAGAGTTAGCTGAGGTGCCAATAAGGGTGTAAACTGCTCAGGATTGTAATCAGGTGATTGAGACAGACTTGGCAAACTGACACACCCTGTTCCCACAGACTCTGATTCCATCACTGGTGATAAACCTAACGTGATTTAAAGCCTATGAAAAGAAATGTCACAGGCAGAGGAAAGCAAAATATTGAGATCCATTATCTTTCACTAAAGAAGACACAAAGATGATGTAAATTCCACACTGTCCACTGATACTCCTTGGCCTCAATTGAATCTTTTCCTCCATCTTTTACAGCTCTTATAGCACAAATAGCCAAGCAAACCTTAAAGCATTAATTTGTAGACCATATCTAAGGGAATTTGCTGAGTAATTCCCAAATTATTCTTCCTTTGGTTAATTAGTATACCCTTTCATGTGGAGAAGGGGTCCCTCCATGCTCTGCTGGGATAAGAGTTAACAGGATGTTACCTGCCATGTAAATTGCTGCACCAGGGCCTGCCCTTTCTTTTGCATAAATGTCTTTATCATTGAAGGATGAGGAAAGGGGAATACGGCAAAATGCTGTCAAAAAAAGCCAGCATGGTTGCAAACTGAATGCTTTCCAAGCTTGCCAAAGGCAATGTTCAGTAACTTTCTTAATTTAATAAACAATGAAAACTGTGAAAAGTTTTATTCTTAATGCTATGAAACAGGGTGGATGCTTTTTAACCTGGCTAAACCCACTAAGATGTGCAGGGATTACAAGAGAGATTAATATAGTCCCTCATCTTTTGTTTAAACAACCAGCTGCAACTATATCATCATTACAAAGGGATCTGTGTATAAAAAGTAGGAACTGTGTCAGTACAAAGTCAGCTACAATGGAATGAAACTGAGAGAATAAGTTTTGTGGAAATATTTACTGATTCCTGACTTCACTTTAGAAAATGGGTTTATTTAGCTCGTAATACCCACTGCTGGAGAGAAGGATAGCCTGATCAACAAGCAGGGACTCCACTGAAAGATACAGGGTTTGAATCCAGAGTTGAACTCAAAACTGTTGGCATCTGGATTCTATTTATCTGGCTCTGGCAAGTGCTGGGCTGCCTTGAACTTAAATTACTTTAGGTTGTTTTCTTGATTACTTGAGCAACCATAACCTGTTAAAAGAGACAGCTAAACTGTGCAGGAGGTCCTTCCCAAATGGTCATGCTAAAGGGGAGATCATGTTGTTTCTATTCAGTAGTAGTTTGCTCCTTTATTGATATAGTTGACATTTTTGTTAATAATTTTATGAATGGGTTAATAAGGGGGAGGAAAAGAAGCACAGGTTTCACAGAGAGAGTGAAACACTGGATATTTCAAATTTTTTTGTCCCCAAGGATTATGAGTCCAATATTTCAAGCGTTACTGCTGCTCATAAAGGAGAAAATTTTGATTTATAACTGAGTAGTGTAAATATTTTCAGCCTGTAGAAGAATTCCTAAAGGAAAAAAAAGCTCTGGAATCTAACAGTAAGCAAAATTCAACTCACAAAGTGGAGACTTAGAGCTGCTTTAGAGAACTGTGCATTCTGAGTGATTCTAAGATTATGACCTTTTGAGCAGAAGTAAAACATCAAATATGGAAACCTTGAGCCAGAAAGTCCTGTTTCTTTCAGCAGAAAGAGTCTCTTCATTTTGATTTTATAGCTGCAAATTAGATAAGTCAGTAAAGTAAACAGAGGGCAGGATGTGCAGTTGACCTACAGCTGTGTTTGCAGGACTTAATTGTAGCTGGATGAATTTTGGTTGGAAAAATTGCATAGTAGCTGTATTATAAACAGAACAATGGGGGAAAAAATAAGTAGCAGGGAGACTGGCCATTAAAGTAAGTCACAAAATCTATTTTGCAAGAAGGAAAACTGAATTTTAGCACTACCAAAAAAATCTGAAATGGGAAAACAAAATAAATAATTCAGAACAGGATGGAGGAGCCACTCAGAAAAGCAGTCGAAATGCCTACTTTCAAAAGGATCATAAATTTAGGAAACAGCAATTCCTCAAAGAATACACACCAGACTAGGCAAAGAGGCTGGTGGAGATATTGACAGAACTGCCATCCGGAAAATCTGGTGCAAAGATAGGATCACTGCTCCAGACATATCTGTGGAACACAAAAAGAATAGAAGCATTGAGGCATTTACTCAGTAACAGCAATAACAGCAAATAAGAAAGTAGACAGGCTTAGGCAGTGTGATGGGGACCACAACAAGCTGCTTCATCCTCATCTGCTGCACAGTTAGTGTCTTAGAATGCTCACAAGTTTACTCAACAAAGTCATTGCTCCTACAGGGCCTAAATCTTACTGCTTTGCACTTAAGATATAATTTACTTTTGGCTCTTGGTCTTACAGAGATTTAAAATCATTGTACGATATTGGAAGAGCTGAGGAGAACAGATGTTGCATGTTCTACTCTAAATCAAATGTCTCTTGCATGTTATGACCCTGGCAAATGATGCTGCCAGCAAATGGCGAGTTGCAGAGGAAGACAAATCTAGGAATATTTTTATTGTCATTGGAGAGACTCAAAATCTGCAAAAATCTCCACAATATCAAATGGGACAAGCTAAATGAAATAAATAATTTTTAAAAAGTTCCAAAATTTAAAAAAAAAAGAGAGCAGAGAATATTTTCACAGCCAACAGAAAGAAAATATAGGTCTTTATTCTGAAAGTTTCCTAAAGTGACAATGTGGGCTGTGGCATTGCTCTCTGATTACATG
Source organism: Psilopsiagon aymara (assembly GCA_024733675.1). Lineage (NCBI taxonomy): Eukaryota > Metazoa > Chordata > Aves > Psittaciformes > Psittacidae > Psilopsiagon > Psilopsiagon aymara. The sequence goes on from JANRGW010048065.1 coordinate 23,066, forward strand.
TAAAGATAAACCATAGCACTGCACATATCAGATGGAGGGCTGGATATTACCAACCATCTAATTCATTTCCCAAAAGAAACTCTCTTGAGTTTCTTTGAGAGTGTTGAGTTCTGTTGAGAGTGAACATCATCATAAAGAAGAAACTGTATAGAAGAGTTAAGATAGTCTCTGCTGATTATATTACGAAATAATCCCTAACAAAATTAATTAGGATGCCCCTAGGAAGCCATGCATAATGGCTTAATCATAAAGACACCCATGAATCTCCAGTGAAACGCAGAACTCTTCTGTAGGCTTGCGAAATTTTGACAAGAGGGAACAGGAAGCTTACAGGAAATACTGTGCCAGTACTGCTGCAAGGAGGGAGTTGGATTTAGGATGGATCATATTTTCAAAGGAGACAACCAACCTGATAAGTCTTCAGAAAATGAATAATGACGCTGTCCAGCGCTTGCAGAGAAATGCAAAAGCACACATGATTTGGGAGTTCCATAATAACATCTAAGCTGTTCTATTTCTATTATATCCTGAACATCTAATGCATGAAGTCAAGAGGTCCTTCGTAACTTAGTTGGAAACTCCCCAGTCTTTATTCCTTATCACAGAGGTTATAAACAACAGCCACACACATTTGGCAGCATTCACCACACTATGATGGTTAGGAGAATGAATTCACACTCTTTACTTACTAAGTCCGCTACAGCAAGAGTAGAGTAAACAAGAAAGAGTATTCCAACGATGTATGATAAACAACAACATCCCAGAAAACCAAAAGGGGCCTCAGAGACCAGATAATCCATCTTTTTACCACAATACAAACTTAATCACAAACCAAACACTCCTAAGAGATGCTTGCCCAAACTGTTCTGAAAGACTTCAAGTAATGGAGCCTCCACCACCTCCCCAACCTGTTGCAGTGATTTCACTGTCTCTTGCTAATACTTCTTTATAATTTTATGTCCCTCTTTAATCACTTCTGCTGCAGTTTAAGCGCATCATTTCTTGCCTTCTTCAGCATGAGCCCAAAGAACAGATTATTCCCTTCTCAGATTATTTCAAGTACTTGCAGATTTACCTGTCTTTATAGGCTATAGAGACAGGTTAAAGAATCTCGGATGATTTTTGTTATTCTTTCTGCAGGCCTTCCAGCCAGATTGCATCTTCTTTGGAGTGTAGTCCCAACAGTGTTTTATTTGAGGCCTTATCAAAACTTAGTTGAGCCACAAGAGTACTTCACCTGTTTTGCTGTCTGTATTCCTAATTAAACATCATATTATCAGGGTGAGTTATTTTAACAGTAAGGTTTTATTCTGTGTTCAGTTTGTGATCTGCTCTAATTATATATTCTTCTCCAGACAGCCACTGACTCCCCATCTTGGAACTGGGCACTTCGTCACTCCTTTCTTGCTGTGCTGAACTCTGCTTGTCCTCTCTGTACTACATCCTACACTTTCCCTGTCACTCTCCCTGTTTGCCAAGAGTATTAAAAACTCTAATACTGTCTTTTAACATCTGCCATGTTGTCCAGTTTCTGCAAAATGGCAGTTTCTGCAACTGCCATTTTAGTAAGCTCACATCTCACTTCCTCATGCAGCACATTAAAGGAGATGTTAAGGCAGTCAAGCCTAGGACAGATGACTTTGAATTCTCATCTGAAACATTTCATCAATAATTGCTGATAAAACCTGCCTGGATACTGGTTCAAAATACTTTTGTGCATAGTAAGTTTTATACTTACTCTGATCATGTTTCCTCAGCCTGAGTATGATAACAACATGATACGTGTCAAACCTCAAATCACACTTAGTGATCCTCTATTATTGGTAAATAATGTTTATTAGCATGTTGCTATAAGACACGTAATGATTTTGACATGATTCATTTTTAGCACCTTCATGTTAGTGGCTATTCCCTTCTGTTATCTTCCAATTGCCTCCACTCTTCTGGTATTTATGTGCAGCAAAGACTTAAGAGAACCGTGTGGGTAATATTAGAAAATTCTCAAAAGTTGGGAAAGAAAAAAGGAGAGTCAAATTATGGCCAAGAAAGAAAGGGTGTGGAGGGCCAGTGGGGTTTGCTGTTGTTGCTGTGCTTGTGCCAAAGGCAAAAGTACTTTTTAGGAAGCGCGGTATCAGCGGAGGAATTGGATACAGATATATTCCATCTAACCAGTGGGGTAGTCAGACGTTCCCCACAATGTGCAGAATGGTTGATTTATGCTCTGTTTAGCCGTGGTATACAATGTACAGAAAACACGTACATGGCATACACAATGTACAGAAAACACGTACTTGCTAAATCAGAGCTTCGAGTGAGTCTTGTACCAATTTCAAGAGGACACTCTGAGTGACTGGTTAGGAATCCCAAAAGTCACAATGTGCAAAGGCACACAACACACATGTTTTAATCACAGTTATATTTTAAAGCTCTCAAATAGCTGCTTTGTCACAAAATATATTCAGAGACATTGAGCATGGAGAACTGCTAACTGTCCAGGGACTATGTTAATTTTCACAAAGAAATGTATACAACAGTGACTCCAAAAGCATTTCAGTTTTTGTTCAAGTACACATTGAAGGGATGTGAGGATTATTTTTGAAATTATGCCAAATCTAAAATGGCAGTCTATTTGCTAGTAAATGGCTTTACCCTATGGACCTTCCCATCATGGAAGGAAGTCCTGATGAGCTAAAACAGTTGTTACTTGTTACCTGAGCTGTAGAAGTGAGAAAGGAGAACTGCACTTTCCAAAACAGGGGTGGGTTTTTGTATTCTTGACAAGCTAAATAGTGGCATTCTGCAGAAATCTCAGCCTCCCTGAAGAAAAAAGCAAAAAACAGATGGCCAGAAAAATAAAAATTCTCTTTAAACAATTCTTGTATTTGAGATATAATGTACACTGTCATGCCTAATTGCTGGAAGTGTGTTCTTGTCAACAAGATGGTGACAACAGCAGTACCTTTTGCAGACTAGCTCAGTAAATCATGCCTTATTTCTGGACGTCGGAGTCCAAGTCATGCTTGGACTCATGCTTGGACGGAATCATGCTCCGGAATCATGCTTGGACGTCGGAGTCCAAGTTCTTTTCCAGCTCCCCCATGTACAGCATGAGGACCTGTCAGACATTACACCTTCTTCACTTCACCTTGCTGAAGTGCCAGGAGGCAGCAGGCAGCTCAGGACATCAGTCGCACTGTGAGAATCCTTGAGGTCATGAACCAAATCCAGGACTTTCATGACCTCATGTGATGGCCCCATGCAACAGGCTACAGAGCTCTGCACTTAGACTCTCTCCCTCTGGCTCAGTGTAACTGAGCTCTTCCCTGTGCCATAGTGGCTTCAGGGCCAGGGAAGAGAGCATGCCTGATTTGTCCAAGGCTGCTGATCAGGATACACCCAGATTTTAGACCTGTACATTTTCCAGAATTCCTGTGCTGGGTGGACCTGGTATCCTCATTGGCTGTGCTTGTAACAGGGAAAAGGCATCTATTTTTCAGAAAGGGCTATTAAAGTGAATAGTATATGCCATACCATTTTATCAGCACCGTAAGAAAGCAATGTAAACCATAAACAAGGTAGGTAGGCCACAGATAGTATTCAGACTGGGACCTTGATCGCTTATCTACTTAACCAAAGCACTTTGGCTTGCTATGAGGTCAAAACCCAAGCAATGTACTGAGTATCTAAGTGAGACCACATAGGGAGCCTGGATATCTGGTAAGCAGCTTCCTCATCTGAATGCTGGTCAGAAACCTATGAGTGTTGCACAATATGGACCAAACCTGTCTGATCAGGCATCTGATTACAAGTACATTCTGTCAAAAAGTACAATATGAAGACCGCAAAAGGGAAAAGTCACTTTTTATCTCTTTATGCAGTAGCCTAGTGGTTAGAACAACTGTTCCCAAAGTACTTTCTAAGCTTTCTCAGTCACAAATGTTTCTTAACCAACTCTTCATTACACCATTTTCAATTGCAGGGACATAACTCTAATAACAAGGCTTTCCATCCTGTCTTATGAAGACAAACAGTGGTACAAATGGAAGTTGAAAAAGGTCAGGAAATTACTTACTCAAGCCATTCAGTGACTCACTGGTAGACTTAAATGTGATGGAGCTGTCATTAATTTCATCCAGATAATGCTAGAACCAAACTATTTGGCTTTTCTAAACTAGAAATGGAATCTTCCACCTGTTTCCTTTTGGCAAGAAAAAAGCATCCAAAGCTGCTTATACAGTCAGCAAACGAATGCCTAATTTTAATTTCACAACTACCCCATGTCATCTTTTCAAATAATGAAATAAATACATCATGATTGTATTGTCCTAAACCAGGCTAACGTTAGTTTCGTCCCATAAAAAGTTAGGAATTTAGTTCAAAGATGGAATAAACCTTCTGTGTCCAAACTCATCAGGGAGCATTAATACTAACAAATCTAATGCTGCTGTGACTGAGTTTTAATTGTGTTTCTCACTTGAGGTACATAGACTATGTAACTTAAATATTCTGTGCATAATTGTCTTTAAATAATGTATTCTTTTCCTTAGTTTAACACCATATATGGAGGCAGATCACATTCTATGTTAGGAATGAGTTTATGGGTATAATGCTAAAAAAAGGCATGAATCCAACAGAACAGTTAAGATTTTAGGGGTGTATTTCAGGATTCAAGATGCTTCTGCTAATAATCTGGTACGTTTCTGAATAACAGTGGAATTTATGTTATCCAGCATATAAGGAACAAACAGCTCGCTTTTTCAATTTATAACCATGGCACAGACCTCCTCAAAGGCTGCATGTTATTGCCATGTTTTGTGTACTGTGTTGCATTTTTTGTGCCAGAAAGATCTATATGTTAAAGAGCATCATAATGCCCATTACTGCTAACAGCTCTGCTGTATCTGACTGAAACAAACAGCAGTGTTAAGAACATTCTGCACTGTCTCCTATATGATGAGTATATTTGTGTTTGTGCTCTGACCATTCAGTATCTAAGCTCCTGGATGCTGTGATGTCCCCACACTCCAGTGCTGAAGACATCCTCTCCAGAGCTACTCACCTCAGCAAGTGTAATTTAAACTAAAATAGCAGACAAGACCATGAGCAGGCATAATTTCAACTTGCCGCTCTCATGAAATGTCTATATTACAAAAGCTCATTTCACAGCCATCAACTGCACTGACAAATCTATCACCAGAAATGAGAAATGAAGCAGAGTGAAATGAAGTCCAGGTGTACAGTCCCACAAAGCCTGCAGGAGTGTTACACAATCTGAGAGACTAACTCTGCCTACAGGGAGCAGTGCAACTCCTTTGACCCAGGGTAGCATTGCCAGGGTTTTGTAGGGCCACCAGTGAACTGGAGTGCAAGAGAAAGAAACTCATAGTCTTCAAGTGATTGCTGGGGCAGTTCTCAGTGTCTGTCCATTTTATGCAGATGCATAAATAAAACTGTCATTAATTCAGCTGGCAGACCTGTATTTTTGAAGGGTTCTGACATGTTAAATAACCAGGAAGCATCAATATCAGAAAACTAATGGTGAATACTGCCAGAAAACTAGCTTAACAAAAAACAAGGCCTAAATGAAGGACATGCCTTTTAGAAACCTTAATTATGCTGTAATTGGACTCATGTCTTAGGATATTGTGCTTTCATGGAAGTCATATATGAAGTAGTCCAATAAAAATCAACGATAAAAAAGCAAAATTATCTGGATCATGTTTGCCTGCTTCTGTCACATTTACTCCAGCTTGGAAGAGACAGACAAGGAGTGTTGCATCTATGTGTCATTCACTCAAAGCTGGTGATCAGAAGGCAAAACATAAGTTATACTCTGATCTATCATGACAGTGTTCCTCAGCCAAAGCCCAAGAACACCCTAGTTCAGAGCGCATCAAGAGATCAGCCCACACATGGTTAATCTGTACACTGTCTACTGCTGAGCTGCCTCTATTTGTGACCTGCAGAACCTCCACTGATTTTAATTCCCTCAGTTCCTGATGCTGCTTGAGAAATACAAAAAACGTTTTTTCTTTTCTTCCTTTTCTATAACTCACAGCTTCTGTATCATGTGCTCCCATCACTTTAACAGCATCTGCCTTTAAAAAAATTCTACCTGAGAACAGCTATTTCCCTAACTAAATTAGAATGTTAAGCAAGCATCCAAAACTCTTTTCTCCATAAAGAAATCTCTGTCAATCACCATTTTATTATGAAAATACACCAAAACAGATTTGAACACACAATTTTCCAGAAAGTTTCAAGTTCAAACATCAGCTTTAAATCACACATTATTTTTAAGAAAGTTCTGAATCTTGATAGCTTTCCTTTTTCTTACTAGAAATACATTTTTCCTTGAAAACTCTGACTGCCCTTTAAGACATAGTTTGCCAGTTAGTTACCATCTCTCTCCACCAAAAAGCTTTCATTAAGTTGTATTCAATCTTAAGCTACAGGGTTCAAAACCAAACTGGATCCCTAAAAGAGCTGATGAAATCCATGGACACACTAGATTATAGTCGTCTCTCTAAAGTCCCTCTTTACACCTGTTGAACGGACAAACCCACACCTACTGTAGTACTGACTCGGAATAAGGACTCTTGCTGCTGAGCTATAGGCCTTCTGTAGCAATACATGAAAGTTGCACAGGCAAAGGTCTATGAAGAAATGATTGTGCCTTTGGGACCTGCCTGATTCTTGACATTTGAACATCCTTAAGAGTCCTAAGTTTCCAGCTGAAGAATACCACATGTATAAAAGTCTTCACAAGCTCAGTACTTGCAGCTCTTTGGACTGCACTGTGACAGCTGCCACACCTTAAGCACCAGGTGATGAATGTTGTAATACCCAAAAGCCTTCATGGGTTTCTCTTATGGTGCTTTGAGCTACAGTTTGCTAAAGGGGATCTCAGACAGGCATTACAGCAATGCACTCCACATAAATTATGAGACTAGGTGATACGGATGCAATGCAGCTGTCACATTACTGAAACTACAGCACACAGAACTAAATTGCAAAGTAGCCGAATTTTTTTGTATTAGCAAACTAAAATGACCTCACCAGTCAAATGTGATGTAAAGAGTAATCAGACTTCACAGGCTTATGCAGAAAGGTATTACCAAGATGCTGCCCAGGTTAAAGTGTCTAAATAGGCATGTATATGTCCTTTAGATGCATATGTGAAACATATGCTTGTCACAATTGACTCTAAAACCAGGTTGAAATACCTTTGGAAATCATATAAAGACAGCTGACCCTGCCTGAGGAACAGGGGTATGTAAATGCTCCTTCTAACCTAACAGACTCAAGACCTTTTTCTGGGTAAAGGTTAAAAGCAAAGCAGTGCAATGGGGAAAATAATATATATATTAAAAAAAGACATCACAGAATAAAGCTAAGTTCTCCAATTCCCACTGCAGATCACTTCTCTCTTACTTGTGAACTACAGCAGACACCTATAAGCGTCTTCTGAAGAGATGAAAGAAATAGTAACAGCCAGGAGAAATAAATCTGAAAAATACTGTAACAATTCCCATTGTTAGGAATGCTTTTAGCAATCCTTTAGTAATCCTAATTTTAGACCATTTTTCTATTAAAATTTGCAAATTCTATTGTTTAACAGCAACGCTATTTCATTCAGCTTGACAGCAAATGATTTCTTTGTGACTTTCACACTTTCTGTGTGCACTGAAGTATATTTCTGGAAATGCTACACTGAATTTGAACATCTCACTGCAGGTGATACGCATAAACTGCTGCAGTGAGAAGAAAATCCCTATCCCACAGAGTAATACAAGCCGTGTATGTGCTTGACTAATATGCATGACTAAAACTAAAGATGAGAAATTTTTTAGATGAATATTATGGCTACAGGCTGTCTCTTATTTTTCATTTTGGGAGCAATGAGGAAAGCATTTAGCTAAAGCATTTGCATAGGTAATGTTGCCTTCTTGCTTGTGTTCTGAGTTGACAACTGAATGCATTTTATGCATGAAATATGGAGCATAAATAGTTCCAAGGGAAGCACATATTATGGTAGTGTTCTGGGTTCAGCAGTAGCAGTCGTTTTTCTCCTTCTTAGTAGCTGGGCCAGTGCCATGGTTTTGAGTTTCAGCCTGGGAACAGTGCTGATAACACCGATGTTTTCAGTCACTGCTCACTAATGAGCAAGTCCTCTGACCAAGGACTTTTTGAGTCTCGTGTTCTGGCACGGAGAAGGGCGAGATGAGAGAAGGCAGAGACAGGACACCTGATCCAAACTGACCAAAGAGGTATTCCATACCACAGCACGTCATGCTCAGAATATAAACTGGGGGCAGTTGCCCAGAAGTGCGAGATCACTGCTCAGTCGAGCTGGGTATCGGTCGCCGGGTGGTTAGCAATTGCATTGTCTTCCCTTGTTGTTTCCCTTATCATTATTATTATTGGTGGCAGCAGCACTGGTTTGTGTTATACCTAAGTTATTGGACTGTTCTTATCTCAACCCATGGGGGTTACATTCTTTTGATTCTCCTCCCCATCCTCCCAGGAGTGGAGTTGGGGGGGAAGAAGCAGGGGAGTGAGCTGATGACTACATGACTGATTTGCTGACTGGGCTTAAACCATGACAGGTAGAAAAACATTATGGTAGTGAAGAGTTCAAACAAGAAATGAAGGCTAAAAGCCCATTAAGACTTTTGCTTTAATGGCACTAGCTCACAAATATTCCTCTGAGGAGGAAGTTTTGAAAGATGAGACTGTTTAGAAAGATGAGAGAAAGTTATACAGAAGAACTGAGCAGAGTGTGTGTAAAATTTTGGGACTGTTTGCCCCACTATCAGCAACTTGAGAAGCCTCAGAGGAGGGCAGAGGTTTAACTGTAAACTGCCATGAAATCGGAGAACTAGTGGACATTTGACATACGAGGAGTTCTGAGTCATTTTGTTCACTGTTTTATCTTACTTCTATGGACATTCCATGCAGATCACATGGATATAAATAATATAAAGCCTTTGGTGATCATCTTAACTTCATTCAACTTCAGTCTCTGTTGTTTATCCTTGTCTCTCACATTTGCTCATACATCTCTCCATGTTCCTACACTTGCTATGCACAATGGGCTTACTCTTACTGAGCATAAGTGTGCCTGAAACTCCCAGCTACTGCTGCTGCTACACAGTGAAGAGAAACACCCCATCGCAAGGAGGTGGAGGACGGAGTAAACTCCTGGTGCTGCAAACAGTTCAGCAGCAGGAAAGCTGTCTTTGCTGCTCCAGAACAGCCCCCAAAAGACTTTATGTAAGCTGTCAGACACAGCCATGATGGAAAGCACCTAGAGCTCATTTTGAAAGGCAGTGATCATTTGATCGGACAGCCATAACTTCCAGACAGTGCAAATACAAACAAAAATGGATGGACGGATAAGGAATTGGCTGGATGGCTGTATCCAAAATGTTGCAGTCCATGGCTCTATGTCCAGCTAGAACAGGTTGCCCTGAAAAGTTGCGGCTGCTCTATCCCTGGAAGTGTTCAAGGATGGTTGGATAGGGCTTGAAGCAACCTGATCTGTGGTGAAAGACGTCTCTGCCCATGACATGGGAGGTTGGACTAGATGAAAGCCCTTCAAACCCAAACCCTTCCATGATCCTATCAAAACCAGTTCTTTTACTTGGTACAGAAAATAAAACCTTGTCTTCCGATGATGGAAATTTATTTCATGCAATCTCAAGCCTCGGTTGCAATTCAGCCCTACAGCGGTACTGTAATTGCTCAAGCTCCATCTGCCTGGCATCTTTCTGATGCTCCCTCGCCAAAGCTGTCTTCTTCAGGAGCCCCTTCTTCACTTCTTCAAAAGCCCCTTGCCCAAGGGGAACAGGTGGAGTCTAAAGCATATGGAGCACTGTGATACTTTAGTGTGATGCGTATGGCCATATGGCAATGCCCTTATCCATGGGCATCACACTAAAGCATCATATTGCCTCATATGCTTTAGTCTCTACCAGTTCCCCTTGCCCAAGGAGCTCCTGAGCAGCCACTGGGAACCCTCTTCCCACACTCCAAAATGCTGGTGGTGGTTTTGTCATGGTGGTCACACATGAGGAGTAAAGCACACAGTAATGACATACGGTGCTGCAAGTTTGTGTGAGAATTTGGAACTCACTGCACAAGCAAAGGATGGGCCACTGAGTTGTACAGAGCAATAGTACTATTTAGGTTAAGGTGAGGTTGATTTTGTCTAGCTGTCTACCAAGTTCTGTGAATTGCAGGCTTAATCACATCCTGGTCTAGATAGCTCAGAACAAAACAGCAAGTGCCACACAAGAAAATCTGCAGAACAACAGCATTTTGCAGCCAATTCAAACCAAAGCAGTGATTTCCTTTAGCACAGCCAGAGTAAAGATAAATCAGTGTGCTGCTAAGTACTGGTGCAGGTTTCTATTATCTTTGCTGAATACAGGCAGCAATGAGCTGTAGATTCAATAGTACACCAGAATTAAAATCCTGGAAAGTGCTGTTGACCATCCTGGCCTCCTGAAAGTGGCTGAAGAAAACGGCTATGTGATAACTTGCTGAAAAGGCCCTGTTTGATTAAAAGCAGCACTGTGCAGTCAAATGGGAAATGCCTGCCTGTAGAGCTTACATCTTTTATATTAAGCCCCGAAGATGAGGCATAAAGAACATCTGTGGCATAATTTTCTCTCAAGAAAACACACATCTCCTCTACTGCTGCAACATTCCCTGGTACAACAGCAAGGTGGAAGAGCCACTAAGCAGCTGCCCACAGTCAGAGATGTTTAAGGTCTTTTCTCCTCCTGCCAGCACATCCATTCCTTTGCTGTCCTTTCTTCTGCTCTGTCTGGTACCTTACAGCTTGACACCAGAGGTTTTAATGTGTGACACATTTTAATGTGTGACAACAGCAGTTTGAGGTCCAGACCTCTGGGCTGGGCTAGCCCATGGTGGCACTGAGGACCTGGCTCTTCCTGTTCTCAGGCAGCTGCTGAAGGCTGGAGATGAGTGTCTGGGGTGCCGCACCCCCAGACATATCCGTCCTTTGGTCCGTGTCCAGAGTGCATTATTTGCTGTTTAAATGTCCACAGGTTGAGCAAGTGCTGCAGGAAAGCTGCAGAAAAAGCATCTTCTGGAAGCGCTTACAGGCACCAACTCAGCCTAATTACGGCGAGAAGCCCTAAAATACACAGTTTAACTTCACTGCGCAGAACTTGACGGGACCGACACTCCGCAGTGCACCCCGCAGAGCGGCTCCAAGCTCTTGGCCCTGCCCCACGCGCGGGAGAAAGTGCTGCGCACCCGCGGTGCCGCCGCCACAGGCCCGAAGGGAGCCGCCAGCTGAGGAGCCCGAGGGCATCGGCTCCTCCCTGTGCTGCCCGGCTAGCCCTGCGGGCGGGGAGCTTCAGGTGGGATCACTCAGCCCGGCTGCCTCAGGCAGGATCCCGAGCCGGGGCATTGCCCGTGGCTCCCAAAACCTCAGTGCAGCCTGTGCTGAAGCTGCCAATTACAGCAGTCACACTGCCGCTGTCCTAAAGCACTAAAAAAGCAAGACTTGCTGTGACTGTCATGTGTGAGTACCATAGAATCACAGAATGGTTCGGGTTGAAAGAGACCATAAAACTCTTCCAGTTCCACTCCCTCCGCCATGGGCAGGAACACCTTCCACCAGAGAAGATTGCTCCAAGCCCAGTCCAACCTGTCCTTGAACACTGCCAGGGACAGCTTCTCTGGGCACCCTGAGCCAGTGCCTCACCACCCTCACAGGGAAGATGTAACAGTGTAATAATAGAGCAATAAAATAACAATGTTGGAAAGTTGGAGTGAAGATGTGCTTGTAGGACAGCCACCTCCACATAAAATGTGCTCCCCACCTTCCTGTGGGTTCCCTGTGGTGCTGACCCTGTAAGGCCACTCAGGGCCCAGGCTTCTCTCCTCTCCTTGACTGTACCCATCTCATCTCCCTGTTCTCACCTCAGCGTTCTCTGAGGTAGTCAGGAGAAGCAAAAGGTGCCTCACTGCTTGAGGCACATTGACTGGCAGCTGCAGCACCCTCAGGCAGGACAGCCTTTGTGAGGCAGCAGGTCCAACAGCCATGGCTCAGCTGCACTGGAGGCCCTGCACTCCAGGAGCCATGTTCCCTCTCATTCCTCCTGGCTGCTCAGCCTCCAGGGCTGGTCTGTGGTGTGACTCTGCTGTTGCTCCATGCAGCAGCACTCAGAGCAGCTTCACGCCACATTGTGATGAGGACAGGGGACCCAGGGTGTGCTGCACCATGGACATGGAACCAACCCAGCACTTGGTGAGGATTTGAAGGACACTGGAAACCAGGTCCAAAAATGCTCAGAGACTAGGTAGTTATTATTCGAAAGGCCAGAGCTGTAGGTAGTCGTTAACAATGTCAATCTGCTGCCAAGCTGTAGTGCTAATGTCATCTGTGTGCTGGCATTATAGCTTTACTACAGACATGTTTTTCACTGTCCAGTGCTAGTTCCATCTCTAGTACCATTCCATATTGACATTAACAATGCCTTTGCCTCACTTCTCAACTCAGTATATTGGCCAAAGTGCTTTAAGGCTCTATTTCTCGTTGAATTTAGTGTTGTTTTTCCTACCTTTGCCATTTCTGCAGCAAAGTGAAGAGAGGCAGAATCCCCCAGATTTCTTTTTCCTTTATTTTTTGAAAACCTTCTCCCAAAGCCACATCACTGATACCATACGTTGCAATTCCCTTCCCAGTGGACATGCTGTCCTTTCATTATCATCACTTCTTATTTCCGTACTTTAAATCCTCTTTAACTCATTGAAAGTTTAAGTAACAGTGAAAGTGAGAGGCTACTTGATGAAGCAATTGTGTTTTTTAATACCCATTTTGCCTTGGTGGTGTCAAAAAATGCCAGGTTTTGGAGACTGGTCACTGTAGGACTTCCTCTATCCCCACAGCGCCTTTGTCACTAGTTCCTTCCTTCCCATCCTGTTGCTATGCTGGAACAATTCCTCACTCTCTATTCAATTAGCACAGCCTCACTCTTCCAAGCTCCTCAGGCAGCTTCACATTCTCCCAACAGTTCCTGACTGCACAGATGTCTTTCTTCATTCTAGAACAAAAAGATGCCGTTCAGAAAGGGGCTAAGATGCCTTTTTATGATGCAGGCTTCTGGTTGTCATTGTTTGTGCACAGTTCCCTGTCCAGCCCACACTCCTGAACTTTACCTCAGTGGAGATCAAGAATTCATATTATCTTCTGGTTTTGCTTAGTTTCCTTTTTTGGTTTCCTTCCCAAAGATTTAGGATTCCTGCCCAACTCGTAAATCTGTTACATTTACCAGTCAAACAGCAACACTTTGGTAAATATTAGAGACAACTGGCACTGCCTCCCTGATAAGTCTTTATGCTCTTGCCTCTTTTGTCTGGTGTGCCTTTATGTGTCTTGGCATGCCACTGAAGAAACAAGGCTGAGTTTCAGTTTGGCCTACCAGAGTACACCAGCAGCAAGTCTCAGTGGGAATCTGCCAGTTCCCCTAAAACTTCTCTTACCTTGATCAGGTTTTCATGGCTGACCTGTAGAATACAGCACATAATGCATGGATTAATGAGGAGTGGCATAAAGCTTCTCACCTTTTTCCTTTCAGAACTTCATTCACCTTCAGCTGACTTGAGCTGCTTCCAGAGCAGCTGGAGGGGGTCACTGTAGGACAGTGGACAGCAATACCTCCACCCCATGTAAGCTCCACAAAGCTTTGTACTCTTTCTAATCCTGCTGCTAGTTCTCAAGTGAAGCAGATACAAGGCAGAACTCCACAGTGTATTTACGCACAGCAGTGCCATTGGAAGGCAAGACTGGCCTGACAGCATGGGGTTTTTGTTTCATCTGTAGGGGTTTGAGTGTGTGTGATCAGTATGAAGACTTGACCTTGAATTTCCTTGCTTGCCTTGTCATGTGTTGAAGTCTGTTTAGAACTTTGTGAAGCAAATCAGTCAGCAAGTCCTCTGGTTTCAGCCCTCCAGATCTGGTTCTTTTTCCTCCATAGTTGTAATGCATCATATTACCTCCTGCTCTTTCACCACTGACAAGTCTGTGTCCCTTTCTGGTTTTAATTTCTACTGGGCTTACATTTCAGCCTTATTTTGTTGAAAACTATGATCTGAAGTCAGGGTATCTGTTATCTATGACTCATGTGAGTGATCCAACATACGGTTTAGCTACAGAGCATGGTAAGGATCCATCTTTAGAAAATAAGTAATTTTTCACTTCAGTTTCCCCAGTCATATCACAGTATGATAGTTGTCTTCCACTTAACAAGAAATCCTTCACATGCCTGCTTAATAATAGCAGAAATCACAGTTTAAGTCATCTTCCACACAGAAAAAGGGCTGTAATACCGAAAGATACTACGGATGATTAACAAATGTGCTTTGCGCACTTCACTAGCCACCATTCTTTAACAACAGTATAAGCAATACAAACTGTTGCCCAAGATTATATGTTGCTTCGCAAGTCACAAACAAGTAATAACTGTAGCAAAACAAGATGTTTTTTTAGAAAATTGGCTACCAGTGCCTGTGGGGCATTGCAGCTTTGCCTGGCTTTGTGTTTGAGGACGAAGGCAAGAGAAAGCTCGAGAACTCATTGGAAGTTGGATGCAAGGAGAGAACATACAGACCACTTCAGGGCACAGAACTAGCTAGAAAAGTGTGCTTGGAAACTGTTAGTATGGAAACTTCTAGCTAACGCTGACCTTTACCATGTTTACAGAAACAGATCTCTTGACACCTGTAAATAGGAAGGAATGAGCTGAAAAGATCTGACTCACATCATTACTTTCACCTCTTAAGAGAAACAGTTTCCTAAGGCTTCAAGTACTAGCAACGTGGACAGGAGGCAGCATTCCTTGAAAACAAGGTGTCTTTTGAGCACTGCCACTAATTTCTTTAATGTGTTCATTCCACATCCCTTTTCATCTCTCCCAGCACCTCCAAGACAGCATCTGGCATCTTCTGTCCACTCATTCTGTTGAAACACTTCTGGTACTGCATCCCCTTGACTCCCTCACATTCTCCTCACTGCCACCTGTCAGCAGCACGTGAACAGCAGAGTAGATCCTGCACGGGCCCTCACTATAGCTTTTCCTTTCCTGGGAGCGTTACCTGGAATCTGTCTCACCTATCATCAGCACCACTGATGGTGCAAAACTTGTAGCAACCTGGTTTCTGTAGGACTTTGCTGTTGAGACACATCTGGGTGAAGCTAGCAGTGACTTCAGGAGGTAGCAAGGAGGCTATTAATGGACAGCTGTAGGGACAGGAAGGCAATATCATGGGATAGGCCTTACTAATTTAGGAAGGCAGGTTAAAAAGAGAGATTGTTGACAGACAGTCACTGCTGGTGTGTTCTTTCAGGGAGTGTAAACAGTAATGCTGTTATCCAGCCCATCAGAATTGTAGGTGAGACTATTAAATTGCAGCAGACAGTGCTTCAGGATCATTCACTGTTCAATTTCTGGAAAAAAGCACTATGGAGAACAAAAACAATTTTTTGCTTTTGAACTTTCACACCATTTTTTGGTTATCCTGTGCAACTTGGAGGGCTTTGTTTTAGCCTTCTGCTTTTGAAACAACAGAACAATGAGACTGATGTTTGAAAGTAGTCATCTGGCACTGGGAGCTGAAGCTATAAAGTCTGAACATTGCATAATTAATGATGAAATTCTGGGTGTTGGCAGCAAGGGTGAGTGACAATCCAACTCAAATATGAGTTTCACACAATTATCTCTGTGTGTTTCCTCTGTTCCTTCAAGAAACTTATTATTTCCTCCATCTGCAAAACTTTTAACTGATTCCTTTCTCTGTGCAAAATAATTTGTGATACTGGATAAGAAGAAGGTTCATTGAAAATAACCTTTTGGGATTTTTATTAACATCTCATTGCTACCAGAATATGGGTTTGGGGTTTTCCCAGTTCTTTAAAGCTTGTTTTATATTAAGCTGATAACTGACTCTGTAGGTCTTTCCCTACCTATATAATATCAACAAAATGGAAATAAAATCTGTCAAAAGGTGGGAATGTACTTTTTTTTTTCTTTTTTTTTTTTTTTTCTTCACTTTTTTTTTTTTTTTTATCTGAGGTAAGATTATTTATCTACATTAATGCTAGATTGGAATGTTTTAGGTAGTAATGGCTGGATCAGTGTTAAGCCATGCATAACAGGGAGAAATATGGGTACAATATATTTTGTCTGTGCAGTTTTAATGAACAAATGGAAATGAGTGCATAACTTTTACACTGATTATTACTATAAAAATATTCAAAATATTGAAATAACTGTTTAAAGTACAGGATGTGAAACTTCCATACCAATAGAACGTTTTATTTAGAAGTGTTATTGTCACTCACAGTGAAACCATTGCTTTTGATAGGATGAGATTTAATTACAAGACTCAGTTATTTCTGTATTCAGACTAATTGATTTCTGGAGGTACAAGTGACAGAGAAGAGTGCCACAGCTCGTTGTCCCACTCTTCAGTGTCCTCATGTAGTGCTTAAAACCTCAACTGCTTCAAGTGCCCATGTTCAGTTCCCAGTTCCCTTACACGCCCCACACATGCAGAGGGAGAGACATACCTGAGGACTGGAAAGGTGCCAAATCTAGAATGGGAATCTCTTTTCTCTCTCAGCTTGCCCAGGAAGGCTCTTGTGAGTTAAATGCATATAGACATGTGGAAGCATTCCTTTCAGTTAAGGGACATGTGAGCAATACAGCCTTTGACTTAGCCTCACTCTAGTTGTGAGCAAAAGGCTTGTTAGGGTTTTGCAGTTTGATAAGAGGGTTAACT
>JANRGW010048068.1:0-12030 GCA_024733675.1 Psilopsiagon aymara
TCCCTGGGCAACCCATTCCAGTGCCTCACCACCCTCACAGTAAAGAACTTCTTCCTCATATCCAATCTAAACTTCCCATTTAAGTTTGAACCCGCTACCCCTTATCCTATCACTACAGTCCCTAATGAAGAGTCCGTTCCCAGCTTCCTTATAGGCTCCCTTCAGTTATTGGAAGGCTGCTATATATGCAACATTCTCATTGATTGAGCAATTCAAGCTTTTCTGTATTCCTGCTTCTTGCTGCCATTGACTTTTTCATGTAGGCCTTCCCAATGTATTCTTTTCTGACAGCAGCACACCAATCATGTTTTCATGCATGGTATCAGAGACTGCAGTCATTCTGAGCCTGCTTTTGCTTAGCTCTATAGCCTGTTCTACTGTTACAACATGCAAATGGTCAGACTGATTGAGCTCTTTCTCACAGATTGCTATTTTTCTTCAATAGGTCTTTTAGCTCTTTCTCACAGATTGCTATTTTTCTTCAATAGGTCTTTTTACTCATAATATGACTAAGAAACCTAAAAATCAAAATCCAAATGAGATTAAGATTTTTTTCTTCTTTGTTTGACCAGGGGATGTTATAATCTGGGGAAAAATACTGCGCCTTAAAATTTTTTTGAGTATATTAAACCCATGCAAGAGATTCAGCAAAACCATGCAAGGTCCACATAAAGATCCAAACAAATGAACTCTGGATTTTACAGATGTTTCCTGCTGCCAGCCAGGAACAAAGGATTCAGGCTCATAATGATGAAGGAGAATGGAAGTAGAATGGATGTGAAAGACGCCTTGTCGACTGAAAGGAAACCAAAGGAGTGAGACATGCTCATAGGGAAGAAAGGTTGCACCAGTATCAAATTAGCATACAGTGGCTCTAGCTGCGCTCTTACAACACAGGTTGCACAAACAGCTCTCATCTCTGAATTTGTTCTACAGTCATAAATCTATTTCCACGGATAATCTTTTTACAGCATACACTCTCTCATATATAGAGCACATCAAAGGTGCAAGATTATTTGTACCCTGCGAAATGCGGCTATGCTAAACCAGTAAGAAAAAAATACAGGTAAAATAAAGGACAACAAAATTAGTGGCTACATAAAATACACCAAAATGAAGAATAGCGATGGCAGCTATTCCAGACAGTATCCTATGTTGATATCCTACGTTACAGCATCATGTTGGCAGAGAAGTAATTACTCTGATAACAGCAGTGCAGAACTTCAGCCACCTACTGCAGATCACAGTACATCATAATTTACAAATGCAGAAGCACTAGAACAGATGATCTTGTTTAAATGTCACCTTGCTACTCAGCTGCTTATTCTTCTTTGTGCTCCAGGTCTCATCTCTTTACTTGAAGGACAAAACAATACATTTTTTAATTGCATTAGCCTAAGAGCCCATGAGAAACTGAGCCAACTTTTCTTTCCTCTCAACAAGTTTTGGCAGGCTTATGAACTGTGGCAGGTACTAAGAATAAATAGAAAAGCTCCACCAAAGTTTGTAATATCTGATGATTTATAGCCATTGAGGACCTCAACTGGGTTACAAATTGCAAAGCCATTTCTGTCCTTAATTATAGTTATGCCACCTCACTACAGAATGAATTTCTACAAGTGGAGCTTAGGGTCTAACTGACCTTACAGCATATTTATGGATGGTGATGATGCATGAAAAGGAAAGGATTTTTCTTGGCTTTCACCTCCATCTGAGCTTTCACCTGGAATATGAATGCCTTTTTTCTAACTTGAATACTGGTAGCAGAATTTTTAGGAATCTTCCACTGAAACAGTGAGCTTCAATACTGGAAACCTTCATATGACTAAGATGCAGCTGTGCATTCTGCTTGTTTTAAATACATGCATAAGCAAATATCTCAACACACTCTTATGAAACACCAATGACTTTACACTTCTGTAAACCAACGTTTCAATAAGAAGTTCCCTGACTAGTGTTAAAACTAGTGAAGATTGAAAAATACATTTTCTAACAGGAGCTGTACAGAAAAACTGGAATTGTTAGGGAATGCAAACGCATCTTCTACATTTTGAATAAGTGCACTGATTAAGTGTACTACCAATCTTATGTTTAACCGTGTTCAGTTCATCATTTTTGTCATAGGCACTCAGCAAGTTTGCAATGACACTAAGCTGTGCGGTCCGGTTGATATACTGGAGGGAAGGGATAGAATCCAGGGCTGGTATTTTCTTTCATATGTGGGCTACTGATTGGCTAAAATTGGTACCTTTTATTTTATACTGTTTAAGAAGATTAAATGAGACTAGATTTGTACTTACAAATAATGAAATAAATATCTAGTGATTCAAAATTAATAACTCATAGAACTCCAGAAAATAATCTAATTAAACTGTATAATGACTTGACCTCACTATGATCTAGGACTTCAGAATAGGAGGGAAAGATCTTGTATGGTAATTCCAGGACATCTTACAACGCACCATTTGTGGATACCACAGAAACAATTACCCTTCTAACAGGAAAGGTTCATGTTATCTCTGTTCTTATAACCATGTATGGAAAGAACAGACATAAGCTACACATGAACAAAGGTATGAATACAAATGGCAGCACATTTGGTACGAAATTTTCGTTTTCTCTTCTGTTGACTGGGCTTCATTCTTTTCATGGACCTAATTATGATGGATTTAACCAGACAGAAAATACCATACTTTAGTGACATAGGGTGTCAGCTATAAACCAGAAAACCAGAAGGTTTTACCTGGCTGTGCTGTGTGATGCTGAGCAAAGTACTTTGTCCTTCTGTTCTCTAAAATACCCAGGTCAAGTAAAATTCCATTCTTGACCAGCTTAAGGAATTAGCAATAATACCTTCACATTGATTTGTACACACTGCCTTTAAAATGTGCTGCCCAAATGGTTCCTTTTGATCCATATCAGATCAGCTAAAACATCCATATGCTTTCCTTGGAAAGATACACTGAACTTGTTTTCCAAAGTAATATGGGCCACTCAACTTTCAGAAGACTTTATGAATCAGAAACACTGCCATTTCATAGAATCATAGAATAGTTCGGGTTGGAAAGGACCTTAAGATTATCAAGTTCCAGCCCCCTGCCATGGACAGGGACACCTCACACTAAACCATGTCATCAAAGGCTCTGTCTAACCTGGCCTTGAACACTGCCAGGGATGGAGCTTTCACAACTTCCTTGGGCAACCTTCAGATACTGGAAGCTGCTCTGAGGTCTCCATGCAGCCTTCTCTTCTCCAGGCTGAGCAGCCCCATCTTTCTCAGCCTATCTTCATACGGGAGGTGCTCCAGCCCCATGATCATCCTCGTGGACTTGTTCCAACACTTTCATGTCCTTTTCATGTTGAGGACACCAGAACTGCACACAATACTCCAAGTGAGGTCTCACAAGAGCAGAGCAGAGGGGCAGGATCACCTTTGACCTGCTGGTCACTTCATAAGTGTGTCAAGGTCCATCTGGATGGTATTCCTTCCCTCCAGCATATCAGCTGAACTACAGCTTGGTGTTGCTGGCAAACTGGCTGAGGACACATTCAATCCCACTGTCCATGTCACCGATACAGATGTTGAACAAGACCAATCCCAACACTGATCGCTGAGAGACACCACTCATTACTGGTCTCCAACTGCACATTGAGCCATTGACCACAACTCTTTGCTTGCGGCCATCCAGCCAGTTCCTTCTCCACTGAGTGGTCCACCTATCAAATTGATGTCTCTCCAATTTAGAGACAAGGATGTCATGTGAGACAGTGTCAAATGCTTTGCAAAAGTCCAGGTGCCTGTCTTAGCACAATCTGCTACTGGTTAAAAGCCAGACAAGTGGTGAAATGCCCTTGGCTTCTATGGAGCAAGGGCATATGGCTCTCATCTCCCTGATACAGTTTTCTCTTCCTCCTCTCTAAAATGAAAATCAGTGACACTGTGGCAAAAACATACAGCACACAATAACAAGTTCTGGCACTTCATGAGCAACTGATACACTGTTTGAAGAATAGTTCTTTCTCAGTACTGAATACTGAGGTGCTTACAGGATTAGAAAATGCCTGGAACAACACCAAGATATATATATGTATATATATTATATAAAAAAAAAAATATTTACAAGCAAATTTGCTTTCAGACTCTTAGGGGATGGGGTGAATCCACCTGAAACAGAAATCCCATTGGGTAGCCTGATCTATGTCTCTGATAAAAGTAATAAGCAGTGCTGAAATCTTTGACTCCTTCGCAGTTTTTTACAATTATGGAAAGACATCCTGTATTTTCACTAATATAGGTGAAAACCAGAGTTCAGCAGGACAACCATTGGACTTCCCAGCAGTTTGCTAACACACATGGAGAAATCTAAGACACTTTGGTTCAGTTCTGGGCTCAGGAATATGAAATTTTATGGTGGGCATAGGTGCAGTTCTATTTCCTCATAAAAATCTGCTTCATATCATTACTTTTCTGCCTCTCTTCTTTTTGCTTCTGCACAGTTTCAATCTTCCTTAACCACTCAGTTCATTACCTATTATTTACATCTGGACTTTCCCATCTATAGGCACATAATCCCTTCCCTCCACATTTCTCCATCCAGACTAATTCTCTCTGTGGCTCCAACAAATGAGGTTCTGCTCATTTTCCCTCTAGATAAAGTCGGGGAGGATTTTCTGCACAGCATAAATGGGAGCAGAGGGAAGCTAGAATCTTTATTTCAATACCCACTCCAGGAAGGTAACAAAAACAACAATGCCAATTCGG
The DNA here is from genome assembly GCA_024733675.1 of Psilopsiagon aymara. Classification (NCBI taxonomy): domain Eukaryota; kingdom Metazoa; phylum Chordata; class Aves; order Psittaciformes; family Psittacidae; genus Psilopsiagon; species Psilopsiagon aymara. The sequence goes on from JANRGW010048068.1 coordinate 4,763, forward strand.
GTGGGTTGGACAGGAGGCTGCCCAGAAAGAGAAAGAAGAAAAGTCCTGATTTTCAATTAGATTGTAAAGGAAGCAGACTGTAAGGGAAAAAGCTTTCCTGTCCATGGAAGGTGGTCGTGAATCATTTTTGCATGAGAAGAGCAGGAACACATAGAGTTGTATTTATTTTTCAGATCACAACATGAATTTCCTATAGCAGAGCTGGCTGTAAGGAGGAGACAGCATTAATCTGTGTAACCTCAGGCACGCAACTATATTAGCCATAGCTAAACTAACATTACATTAGGACCTAGATTTAAGCATTTTCTCCTCAAATTGTGATTAACTTTAGCTTGGAATGTATCTAACCAACACTGAAGTTAACAATTAAAATTAAGGGCTAGTCACGGGTAAGGGCGCTCTAGTAGTTATTAGATGATAAAGCCCATTTGTTTAGCTGACAATAACTTTCCTCAACCATATCCATTTATATTGTGATTGACAATCTGGCCCCTATGGATAATCTGAGTCATTACTGTACAATGAAGCGTCCCCGAGAACAAAAATTATCTGATACAGGACATTACTGTATTATTCATGATCAAATTGTGGGGAGAGGAGCAGAGAGAGAGAACAGAAATTTCAGAAGTACTTTCCAAGAAACCAAATCTGAATCCATATCTGATGAGTTTGGGGTAGGACCATAACTTAATGTTAAAAGGATTTGATAGAGTTATATAAAATATAAAGTTTTCTTTAAAAAGATTTAAAATTGTAATTTTCAGCAGTTTATTCAAAACAATGTTAAATTTCTTAAGCGATGACACTGAAATACCTTTTGAGCACAAAAACAGTCCCACTTAAAAATTCAGGACCTATCATTTGCATACATTTGTATATGGGCTGACAAATCTTCACAAATAGTTTTCCAAACCCCTTCTCTTTTTTTCCCCTGTTTTTGCTGCCCAAAGTTCTTAGCAGAAAGCACTCCTGAAGCTACACACTTCCTTCTGCAATGACAGTACAATCCCAATTAGCAACACAAAATCTCACCTTACTGAATTTTTCACTGAAGCTCTAAGTACTTTTTCCAGTGTAGCAGTGGCTGTCATACTTCACATGTTGTCCTCTAGATGGTCATTAGTTGCTGGTAGTTTCCTAGTGGAGGGAGGAGTGTTTCAGTCCTCCCACACTTCTCCTCCAGAAAAGCTCCCAGAATTGTTTGCCTTTCAACCTTTCACAGCCCATCATCAAAGAGAACTGTGAACATCTGATTTCTGGTGCAGCTGAAGTGATTGCAGAAATCCCCTCGAGGTTCTTCTGTCAGCAACCTGAACTGTCAGTTGTCTCCAGAGAGACCGGTAACAAAGCTTTAGTCAGCTCACACAAGTTCAAAGAGAATAGTTCTCTGCACAGGATGATGTTTACCTAGGGAATAAGCCCTTCTTTGTCATGCTGATATTCCATTAGTAGAGTTTTGTTCTGCTAGAATTGTTTTAAGCATACACAGCACAACTACAGTACATTTCTATTTGGATGAACTACAGAGATGCCACGGAAGAAAGATTCATAGAGATAGGTGGATAGATAGATAGATATAAAGCCAAACCAATCAACCAAACAAACAAAAACCCACAAATGGATGACATTGAAGTATTTTACAATTAATCTGTTTACTTAGCCATGATCATTTAATGGATAATCATAAGATATTTAATGGGTAACCCTGAGATATTTAATGGATGAAGTATTTGCACACTATTAGGAAGAAGTTCAATCAATTGTGCCTAATACACTACAGAACATTAGAGGTCACAGTATCAATACCCAAATTAAAGCTGCCTTAACAACAGCTTACAGAGAACAATGATTGTTCCTTAAACTGAAAAAATGTTATAGAAGATGATGAGATTTCAGAAAAAAAGCTTTACAAATAGACAAAGGAACAGGCCAGACAAATGAAATTCAACACAGAGAGATGTGGACAAGCAAAAAACCAACTAAGGCAGCAATGGGAAACATACAGTCCCTCTGATCAGATGTAGAAGAAAGACTGAGGTTGTCATGGTTTAAGCCCAACCGGTCACTTAGAATCACACAGCTGCTCACTCACTCCTCACCTTTTTTCCTCCCCCGGTTCCCAAAGAGATGGGGAGGAGAATAGAAAGAATGTAACTCCCACAGGTTAAGAACAGTCCAGTAACTAAGGTATAACACAAACCACTGCTGCTGCCACCAATGATAAAAATGACAAAGGAAATAACAAGGGGAGAGAATACAACCGCTCACCACCCATCGACCGATACCCAGTCCGACTCGAGCAGCAATCTGGCCTTTTCATGTGTCACCCCCCCGTTTCTACAATGGGCATGACATGCTGTGGTATGGAATACCCCTTTGGCTAGTTTGGGTCAGGTGTCCTGTCTTTGCTTGCTCCTGGCTTCTCCTCCTCCCTGGCAGAGTCTGAGACTGAGAAATGTTTACTCCTTGATTGGAGTAAACATTACTTAGCAACAACTAAAAACATCGGTGTTACCAGAGTTGTTCCCAGACTAAAGTCAAAAACACAGCACTGCACCAGCTACTAAAAGGAGAAAAATAACTGCTATAGCTGAACCCAGGACAGTGGCACATATAAAACTGGGACAAAACTAATACTGAATATACAACAATACTTCAGTTAAAAGAACACGAGAAATAGAAATATCTAAAAATAGGGAACAGAAAATAGAAATAAAACATTGAATGTACTTTAGGAAAACTATCTATTTGGCTTAGATTATCAATAAATTCATGTATATTCATTGACCTCAACATTATTATAATAGAAGGAAGTCTCAACAACATCTTCAACAGTTTCCAGTCAAAGCCTAATGCGTTTTATTCGCATGTTGAAATATTTACACCTCATTACTTTAATATTCTGAACATAGTGGCTTAAAGGTGTAAAATTCATTTTCCTAACAAGGGCTGTGAGGGTGATATGCTTAATAAAGAACATGACTGATGCTGACAACAATCCTTGTCAGGCTCAGACTTGCTGTTAAGGTCAGTGACTGGCTTTACAATTCAACGCCCTAAAATTCTGAGTTGGCTACCTGTAAATTCTGGCCAAGTCCTTCAGTAGATGGCCAGGAACTGAAGAGAACCTGGCCTTAGAAAAGACCGTGAACAGCTGAGATTTCTGGAAAAGAAGCCTGAATGATTTGGAAGATAACTTCAGTATAATTTTATGGAAACAGATCAAGGAGTAACATGGATTATTGCAACAGAAATAGTCAGAAGCAGCAGATGAAGGAATAGGCATGCCTTTATAATGCAGTTTAAGCATAGTTTTGTTTTAATTCAACAAATTTTTCTATTCCTCCCCAAATCAAGTCAAATATTTACACATGGTAAATCCCCCTCAAATATTCAGTCTGGGTTTGTCTGCTGGTAGTCCCACAAGATGGCTATAGAAAATAGGACCTCCCTTCCTATTCAGCATTAGGGAGTAGACATAACATCCTTTTTCCCAGCTAAGGCTAAGATTGAGAGTGTAAGAGCCTGAGCAATACCAGTGCGCACACCGATGGGAACACATGTGGTTCAACAGCAACAACAAAAACCACCAAGGCCAAAACTTAGAGATTTTGAAACATCACTGTTAAAGATTCAGAGCTTCTGCCCCTTCTTTCGGTTATTCGGAAGAAATATGATTCCTTCTGTCTAAAATCCTATAAAATAGAAATAAATATAATATTTAAACTTTTTAATTCCTCAACTTGAACTGTTGTAATAAATTCTGGTACTCAAATTGGAAGAATTTACAAGAGAATAATAATGCCAACCTGATTTCCAGGTGCTACAAACATTTCAATACCCAAGCATTTTTGACAACAATTACTGCATTTTCATTTTCATGTATTAAAAGTTCATCTGCAGTAGGTCGCAATTCTTATGAACAATGCTACCATATCACTTCTGGAAACACTGGTTTCTGTATAAATCAAGTAACTTTGAAAATCAGGTTTTATCACGACTCCAAAAAGCAGTAACACAGAAAAAAATATCTTACAAACCCACAATACCTCTATTTCTGTTCCTAATTAAAATCTGTCTTCTAGTCAATACTACAGTCTGCAGACTGTTTTTGAATTGCTATAATTGCACATCTGAATATGTATATAATGGAAATGGGGCAACCAGAAGCAAGCAGTTTTCCAAGCTTTTATAAATAGCAAGTTTAAAATATATCAACAGATGTGCTGAGAGTTTGGCTTTTTTTAATAAAGTGGTGCTGAAAATTAAAAGGAAGAATTAATGTGTGATTTGTAGAGTCGTTATACTTAATTACATTGGCACTGGTTCATTATAATTGCTGTTTTAAATGATTTACTAGATTTAGGAGTGCTAATGTCCACAGCTTAACCCAGGCTCTTCACAACTATTTTATTTCTCATACATAACCAACTACACAGAAGTATCATAGGAATTTTTGATTGGTTTGGTTTTATAGCAATGAAATACCTAAAATCATCTAATCTCTGCAGCTGGAAGAGTCCTTACACTTGTAGAGATGTGTGCTCAACAAAACAGTAACTGGCACTGTACTGTCCATGCAAAGTGCTAGAATGAATGTTTTGTTGACTGTGGCACCCTAACACCACTTTGAAATGCCAATGGAGACATATATTAATTACCTGAGTTCTGTGGCCAAGACCAAGCTCAAAAGAGCTCTTGAGTCTGTCACATCAGAGACTTTTCTTATGATACTGTCTTTTCTACTAAAATGACTGCTGTACTTGTTTGTATGGGAAACCAACTTTTCATGATTGACTTGGCAGATGTAACCTATAGAATAGACACAGAGAGAGACTGTGTGAATTGCTTTGTTACTACATTCACCAAGGCATAAACTGAAATAGGATGAATTTTCAGAGTCATTGTGTTCTCCTTCATATTTAGGATACCTTATTCTGTTCACAAAATCACTAGATATTTTACCAACTTATATTCTTGTCCATTAGGTACAAAGGTTCACATCATTAAACTTGAGTCATATGATGAAAATTTTTAACAGTGCTTTTATAGCAGCTACTGTAACAGTTTGGGAATTAATACTTACCTCAAGGCTAGAGAACAGCAATTATTGAGCTGGACTTATCCAGAAGGAGCAAAATCTCCCTTACAATTCCTTCAGCAAAATAATTACTAGACAACAGAGAACATTAGAAAAAAAAGAAGGTAGCCTTAACAAGAATCATGTTTTTATAAGTGCCTTACAGAGAAATTGGATTATTCATCTTACCAAAAGATGAATCATTTTAAAACTTGCCACAATAAGTGAATCAGATTGAAGACACAGAGCTGTGAACAGCACTGCAAGCAACCTGCTAAAACATCAAGGCACCCTCAGCCAAGAGGCTGACATTCACAACTGAGTTACAGAAACATACGTAAGACAATTTTAATTGCATAAGTATTTTAAAGCAAGAGAAGTCTGAGTTCAGTGATATGAATAATTATGAAGTTATATGAGAATACAATCCATAGAACATAGAATAGTTAAAGTTGGAAAGGACCTTCAGACCACCTAGTTAGAGTCTTGTAGAGCAGTGATACTGCATTTTTAAAAATCCAGCTTTTTATTTCATCATGTCGTAGATGTTTCTGAAGTACTTACATTCCTTAAAAGCATGAATCGCATTGATTTCAAGTGATGGTTTTAATTCTAAATCACTCACGTGCTTCTAAAAATCTCACTTTCTAGCCTAAGTTTCTTAAATATGCTTCTCGTGTTTTGGATAGTTCTTTCACCTAAAAAGCTCCTGAAGATTTTTTTAAACTCACTTTTATAAGTGCAGTTGGGTTTGCTTGTTCAAAAGAACATGATTTACATTACATATTACCCCTAGAAATCTAAAGGGACTAGGAAAAAAATCCAAGAGAGGTAAGCCCCACCAACCCCTAAATAACTCTCTCCCCAAAAATACACCTAAGCAGAGAATATACCAATTAATACAATGGTTTAATTAGGAATGTCCTTTAATGTGGGTCTGCGTTTCATATAATGTGCAGTTTAACATCTTTGTTATTAATCATGTCTTAATATAAACACTTTGAAACTGTTGCTACTCTGTAACGTTCATTAAAAATAGTCCCTGTGGGAATCACCAGCTTATTTCATTAAAACTCCTGCTTGCTGTTAATTGCTCTCAGGAAAACATGAACAAATTAACTGTGCTTTAAGAGACAGTGAAATAAATTAACATGCTGGTATGTCTGACTGCTGGGCCTAGCAGTGTTCCTGATAATCCTCTGCAGTTGCCCTGCACTATACAACAGTTGGTAGCAACAGCCTATCTGAATCACTAACAGTTGATGGTACAAACTTCTAAAAAAGAAAGTACGGTTTGCAAACTCCCGTGTTTATCCTACCAGCTGAGACAAAGTGTCATTCTGGGACAAGGGCAGTTAATTTTTAGGCCTTAATGAATCCCTAGCGTGAAAGAAATGACAATCTTTAACAAGGATGATTAATGCACATTAAGTGAGCAAATTAAAAAATCCAGGTTATTTTTACTATGACAGTGGCATAAGTAGGATATGCAATGCCTTGATGTTGAAATCAAGGATTTACCCTAATTCAAAGAGGTATGTGACTTTGAATAATTTGTATTACCATTCAGTTAAACTAAAGTAACAAGAAAAGACCACTCACTTTAAATGTTCTCATTCAAAAAGTCAGCAAATACGCTTTACGGAGTAGAAACTTCCCACAATACATTTTTTCCCAGGAACGTTTAAGCAAAAAGAAAATTCTCATTTTAAATAAGAAAATTAAGTACTTTTTGCAGCAAATATATGTTTAAAAAGAAATTTAGTTATTGTCTTTCTTGCAAAAAACTACAGCATAACATGATATGCCTGATACTTAACTGGGCTTCATCATAGATGCTGTCATGCTTTAAGCCCAGCTGGCAACCCAGAACCACACAGCTGTTCGCTCACTCCTCCACTTCTTCCTCCCCAGCTCCCGGAGGGATGGGGAGGAGAATCGAAAGAATGCAACTCCCATGAGTTGAGATAAGAACAGTCCATAACTAAAGTATAACACAAACCACTGCTGCTACCACCAGTAATAACAATGACAAGGGAAATAACGAGGGAAGAGAACACAACTGCTCTACACCAGACAATTGAGACCCAGCCCGAACCGAGCAGCAATCTAGCCCTTCTGGGTAACTGCCCCCAGTTTATATAGTGGGCATGATGTGCTGTGGTATGGAATACCTCTTTGGTCAGTT
>JANRGW010048069.1:0-11333 GCA_024733675.1 Psilopsiagon aymara
TTGGTCTGGCCAAGGACTTTCTGAGCCTCATGCTCTGCCAGGGAGGAGGGGGAGCTGGGAGGAAGCAAAGACAGGACACCTGACCCAAACTGACCAAAGAGGTATTCCATACCATAGCATGTCATGCCCAAAACAGATGCAGAAATGGAGAGCAGAGACCTGGAAAGGTTTGGGGGGTGCATGGCTTGGTCGGGCTGGGTAATGTGGTGAGCTGTTGTATTCTCTTCCTTTTTATTTCTCTTGTCATTATTATTACTAGTGGTAGCAGTAGTGGTTTATGTTATACCTTAGTTACTAAACTATTCTTATCTCAACCTGTGGGAGTTGCATTCTTTTGATCCTCCACGTAGCAAACTGCGTGGCTGATTTATGGCTTAAACCACGACAGAAAGATCAGGGGCTGGGCTCCCAGCTGTATAATCCAGATTTTCTATTTCACATTTTACTGGATAGTCATGTTGAACAGTGAAAAAATGAAGGAATTTTTATGTCTTGTTACCAGCATGCACCTCACACACACACACACACACACACACACACACACCAGGTCCATTCACAGGCAGAAGTGTATTTCTACTGACGGGAGAAGAAGAAGCTTTCAGGGATGCCTGAATGGGCTCCATAGGTCTCTCAGCAAAATCAAGGAAAGAAAACTTTACATTCCTGTGTTCTGAGGTAAGGAGAGGCTCTGTACATTTCTCTGCACTAGTTAAAGCAGCTTACCGCAGGTTTAGATTGAATGTTGCCTGCAAGTAAGACTTATTTCCCAGCCCTGTTATCAGGGGTCAAACTGACATACCCTCCTCAAGAGATGCATTTATATGTTTGATAGTTCTGATAGGGGATTGTAATCCTTGTAAAACATTAGGCGATATGCATTTTGACTTTCAAGCAGTAGTGATATGAGTGTTTTTCTACTTTTCTACTATGTATCACCAGATATTCTGATCTCTCGCATAGTCCAACACTTTTCCCTGAAGTACTTCATCACTTGACGGAACACATTGATCCCGGAAGGAAAGGTAAGGATGACTATAGCCTCACAATTCTTCAGAAATGCTAATGGCTTGATGTCTCTAATTCTCATCTGAGGTGGAACAATGGCTACTGTGCTTATGTAAACTTGGTGAGACCATTCAGCATGACAAGATTAAGGAAAAACCTCCCATCGTATGTATGCCAAATAATGCTAGTATCATTTAGACACCACAGATAACAGTACTAGTGAGTATAGCTAGAGTGCCTTTCACTGTAACGCACAACCTGCCAAGCATGGTAACGTAGAAATACTCATGCAGCTAACAGTCTTGAAGGGAAGAGTCCTTTCCAGAGGTGTCAGTTTTTTGGTATTGCTTTCTGCTGTCTTTGTAATCTTGGAACAGGATAGTCTTACTAAGCAGTTGAAATAAAGGATGGTATTAATTTGAAAACATCCTCTCTCAAACCCTAAAAAACTAGTAAATGCACCAATAATGGTATATTTGCCATGTGTCAATAGCATCAATATATTACCTACATATCATTTTATTTTGACTTCTCAGTCAAAATTTGCTGTCCATATGCGTACTTGTTTACTCGACCATTTGCAAAACCCAAAGCATACAGATGGTACAAAATAATGGGAATAAAAATTAATAGATTCCTATTAGTTCATTTTCTTTAATTCTGCTTTTATTACATAATCCATTTTGTTTCTGTCTAGAAATAGTTTAGACATCAGAATGCTTAGTAACCATGAAACATTGAAACAGCCTGAGTGCCAAAGCAATTTTACATAATTTAATAGACTCATGATTTGATGAAAATTGGTTGCCAGATTGTTGAATCAAAAATTTATCATTGTTTGTGTAATTTGTTTCATATTAATATATATATAATTTCTCCCAGTTTTGTTTCTAGAAATCCTAAAGAAAAGCTTCAATAAAGTAGAACCAGTGCGATATCAGTTCATTTCCGAAAAGTGGCATCACATTCCACATAATTTTACAAAGAATGGATCATTACATTTCAGGTGAAGTTAATGGCACATGTGGCAGAAGTATTCTGCAGGTATTAAGCATATCTGACAGGAAATACAATGTAGTTTCAGAAAATAAAAATGTAGTTTGAAGCTCAGTGTGAGAGTGTTTGCAGCTGTGAGCTCTTTATAAAGGGTGATCTTTATGTTCCTCAGTAATCTTAGTTATACCATTAAGATGTCCATCAAACTTGTGAAGCAGAAAGCCAGCAAATGTTTAAATTACAGGCCTTTGGGAATTTACACTGACCTCCTATGCATCTTGTGAATTATGAATAAAAAGTGTAGATTGCTGTACCCACAAAAACTTTGCTTATCAGGCTGGATAATAGTGAGTTCTCAGAGAGTCATTGTTCAGTTACACAAAAATATGATACACAAGCTGAACATCCACATTGTTAAAAAGAATCAACATGGATGAAAAAGCAGTGCTGTATTATATGCTGGCTTGTTCACCTTGACAGCTTTTGTGTGGTGGAAAACAGATGCAAAAGCTTGAATGCAGGCTGTCCGTGAAGACTAAAAAGCATGAAATGAAGTTTAAATACCATATCCAAAGTTGGAATACCATGAGCAGAGAGGGAGATGCAAAAAACTTTATGATGTAAAGCCCCAGTTGTCTAAGAACTGGAAATGTTTTCTTATGTTCTTGTGCTTTATGTAGAGACTTTAGAAGTTCTCACTGATGCACAAGAAGTGAAGTATGTTCCCAACTTTATGTTAGTAACTATAAAAGCACTGACAGAGTGATCTAAAGGGAAATATACACCATTCTCGTTAAGAGGTCTTAAGCACTGTACAATACTTCTCTCAATATCCAAAGCTTAGAGTTAGATAGCTGTTGACTTCCTAGTAAAGGAAGTATTTGTTAATATTCTAATCTGGAAGACAGCAGTCACCTTTTCTTTAATTGGACTGGGGAATTGTAGGAATTGTGGAAAATATTCCCATTTTGAAGAAAATTCTCAAAGGCATAATAGACATCCTTATTTCTTAGATTATTGCCTAAAAGGCCTTTTCTCAGTCCTTCAGAAACGCTGTCGATAAAAAGAATGTGTCCTTTTTCCGAACCTGCCTGTGAATATTAGTCGCATATGGAAGCTTTGTGAACAGACATATTTTTTTTTTAAGAAACAAAAAGAATACTGTCATTACAAGCACTTCTAAAAGAGTTCTTTCCAAACCTTATTTTTAAGAGTTTGGAAACAGCTCTTATATTTAGATTTAGTAAATATGTTTATTGAATTCTTGAGAGTATATATATTGCAAAGAGTGAACCAGTCCAATAAGTATATCTTAAACTATATCTCCAGAAGATTCCCAGGTTCCTGTCTGTATTGTGTATATTTGCAACTGACACTGCCAGTGAGTTTTTAGAGTGATAGTTTGGAACAAGGACCAACAAGAGAAGCCAAGATACTAACTGAAATTTAGGTCCCTTTTTCTTATAGTTAAACAAAAGCAATCACTTATTTGTAGTTAAATACAAAGATTGAATTGCTGCTTCCTGCTGCAGGTTCATGAGATTTTCAAAACATCATGCAGTGCAAAGTTATAATTTGTTTGGTTTAATTTCACTGACAGCATGAGTATGCATAAATACATTCATATACACACATCTGCGAATAGTGTTTTTAAAATACTGTTTTGCTTTACTTATGCTTCATAGGAAGTACATGACTCCTTTTTTAACTGCTTATTTTCTGAATTCCATATATGTTTTCCTTTCCAATTTAAACTATGAGCACATCAAAACGGAACAATACATACATAATGCTGATGTCTTGCACTTTATACATGCATGCTTTCCTACACATCATGTTTTCCTGCAGGTCTTACAGTTATAGCTGTATCATTTTTTCATGCTTTAAACACATACTGAATGATAGCTTTGAGATAAAGCTTGAAAAACTGAAATGAACAGAGCTGTCACCTGTTTCTCTATGTGCTATTTACCCTCAGGCTGTATCACACTTGGCATAGCCCTTTAAGGAAATGTTTTGGGAGGAGGGAGAAGATGCTCCTACTCTCCTTTTCTGCTGTCAGGCTGAGGGCTGAGTGCAGTTCAAGTATTGCTCAGCCAACTTAACTTGCACCAGTTATGTTGTTTGCTATTATACCTTCCCTTGGGACATAGTAGTTAAAGTCCAACACTTCAGGGTTTTTTTTGGTATTTTTTCCTTTGTAGATGATTTTGCTTTTCATTATCTTTCTTGTGAGTGTCTGAACTGCAGTCTTGTATTCAAATTATTGGGTGGGGAGATGGAAATAGTTATCTGTAACTTGTTCTCTAGACCAACTATCACCTGTTGCAAGTGCTAGTAAAAATACAAGCAGCTTGTATTTTTATATTTTTTTTTTTTTTTTACTGAAGTTCTCTGCTCATATGTTCCTGTCAAAGCTGTAAGATAGAAATGAAATAATAGCTCATATGCTGCCAACCAACTTAGTGGTCTATGCTGTGCTCTCTAGGAGATCTGTGCTGTGTTTTATGACCCAGACAAAGAAAAAGCCTATGCCTGCCAAAGACATCAACAAAAAAAGCCAACAATTCTGTTATAATTTCATCACCACTTGCCTTGTTTGATTTCTCATACAGAGTTAATGAATTGTCTATTAAAGATTCTGGGACTCTTATAAGCTGTATGAGTCTAATGGTTTTCACTTTTCTAAGTACAAGACCACAGACTAAACAAATTAATGTGAAATTATGTTATGTGGTACACAATTTCTCTTGTCTTTATCTCAGGATCTTCCCAAGGCAACTGTTGCCATGAGTATTCAGTGTTAGAACTGAAAAATTTGGAAACTATATTAAGGAATAAAAGCTATCATTCACTTTCTGTGGAGGGTTAAGCCAGAGAATCTTTATGAATAGATTTTGAAATAACTTGCCATTTTTCAAGTGATAAAGTTGGAAGGCTTACTTTCATATTCCTTGTGTAGTGGTAGATGAGATTTTGGGTAATATGATTAATTTTGGGCCCCCAATGCCTGAATGGAATTACAAAGGTTAAAAGCCTCTGAGCAGAATGTTATACTTTTGCCCTAAAATCCTACTTCACGGGTATTAAAAGAGATGTACAGAACGTTAAAGTGAAGCCTTAAAGCTCTTACTGTTACAGTGCCTTTAAAATAACAAATTTCAGTCAGCTGAGACACATTTTTAAAAGAGCTATTTCTGCTCTTTGGTATGTCTGAGCTATTTCATGTGTGTGTGTATGTGGCTTCTCTGCATAGATGCATACATATGCATGCAAGTCCACATGTGGGACTGGGTGTTGTTTTCCACCATATATGCTGCTCAGCTTTCACATTGGAGTTTCTCTGAATGTTATCTTGCATGGAGAAATAAATGATATATCCTTGTGTTTGTATGCAGGTAAACGTTAGACTGAAGGAGTATAAGACATAATGGCAAACAAGTTATAGGATTCCAGAATGCACAACAAAACACTTTCAATATTATTCATACCTTTCTTATGCTCATGTAAAACACATTTTGTAGACAAAGTATATATTTCATTTTCCAAAGCATCTAGAACACTCCAAGGCCATGAGGCTGTAATTAATGCTATTATTCTTTCTGATGATTTTCAGGCACCTGTTTAAGCTAAAATAAAATCATAATGTGTTCCTTAGGGAGGTGAAAATACCTTCACATTGTACTCTTATCCTTAGTCACTATAAAAAGTTCAAAACATTTTTCTGAGAACAAAACTTTCAGCAATATTTTCATGCAGACCCTTGTTTCTAATATAAAATTAAGTTTTGAACTGATTAACGTAACTGATTTCAAGTTGGTTGGATATGAGGTACATTTACGCAAGGAGTTGATTTGCTTGACTGAAATCACAATGGATATAAAGCCAGTTTTGACTTCTAGGTCCTATACTTCACAGAGGGGATACCAATTCTGTGATATGTAGAATCATAGAAAGGTTAGGGTTGGAAAGGATCTAAAGATAGTCTACTTCCAAACCCCCTGCCATGGACAGGGACACCCCGCATTAAACCATGTCACTGAAGGCTCCGTCACACCTGGCCTTGAACACTGATAGGAATGAAGCATTCACAATATCCTTGGGTAACTCATTCCAGTGCCTCACCACCCTCACAGTAAAGAATTTCTTCCTTATAACTAACCTGAACTTCCCCTGTTTAAGTTTAAACCCATTATCAGTTGTCCTATAGCTACAGACCCTAACAAAGTGTCCCTCCCTAACATCATTCTAAGCCTCCTTTAGATTCTGGAAAGCTGTTATGAGGTCTCCACACAGCCAAGCAATTCAACATCTCCACACAGCCTTCTCTTCTGTGCTGCAACATAGCTGCGTTAACACAGGTTTTCTGTCATCTGAAAAGAGGGTGTTCACTCCATGGAAAATGTAGACCTAGGTATGTCGAACTGACTTGTAACAGTTGAACAAAAAAAGAATGTTACAGGTTAGAGTAAATTAAATGCTCTTTCTGTCTTGGCAAGGAATTACGTCTTTTGTCAAAGCTAAATGGATTTTGCTGCAGGCATTCTAATTTTGCAAAATCACCATTATCTAGGAAAAAGGCTACTTTGCAGTAACATGTTATCAAGGATTACTCAATAACTTACCACTAAGGAATTGTGTTGTTAAACTTTTTGAAAGAAAAGTTTCTGAACTGTGATTCCTGACTGTAATTTCTTTCAAACTAACCGTCAGTAAAAGATTTTGTACTTGAAACTTACTTATCTCAAAGCAATTACACAGACACACTCGTGTGTGTGTGAGTATACACATGTATTTAAATCAAGTATTAAGCAACATACAGGGGAAAAAAATTAAACCCTCTATTCAGATCTTCAGTAGAGTATGAATTGGTCTTGTCAATAAAATGATCTATTTAATGACCTATTTAATTCCTCCTACAGTGACTACAGTTTTTGGGAATTGGTGGATTAGGAAATACAGAAATATTTTAATTGGCTATTTTATTGACTGCATGCAGCTTGCAGAAATGAAACCTTATTTAAAAAAAACCTGTATTTTTAGAGTAAAATATTTCTTCCTGATTATTTAAAATTTACACTAGAATAATTGACTAAACTACTTAGTCCCCCCCAAATCTTTATTATAGTTAGCTTTAAATGTCAATATGAAAGTTAGCCATTTTGGAAAATGGATTATACTAGGGAACACTAAAGCTTCCTTTCTCTAATTTTACAACTAGATCATCATATATCAAAGAATCCTAGCTTATCCTAAGAGTGTTTATTTAAAAAAAAAAATTTGAAAATGTTATACTACTGGAAAAACTGCTTTGTTACCAGTAGGATGCCATTCAACTAGGGTTGATTGCTATAATGATACAGATGCAAGATTCTTGACACTAATAGGACAAGAGTCTTGTGCAAACTCTAACTAGATAAAAGGCAGCATATTTCAAGTAACAATGAGGAAAAGAAACAGTGCTTTTCAGAAAGATGAAATCAACTTTCAGTTAACTCAATTAGAAATTTTCTATTGACAGTAGAGATAGTAAACTGAATAACTGGATCTGGATTCATAACCTGACTAAGCACACACATAACTAAGCACACACATAACATGCTAAATTGATAAAATGAGTAATAATTTGTGGAAAACGCTAAAATTGAAGAAATCTGTCTGAGTTTGTCTTGGAAATAACTCACAAGACACATCCCAGGATGTTTACAGGAGCCAATAAAAAGCCATGCCCAAGCAGTATAACAGATATCTGTCTAAATACTAAAAACTCATAGTGGAGCTCATAGTGGAGACAGTGACATAAAGACGTGTAGAGAAATAAAGGTGACAGTGATACTGGAAATATTTTTGGGATTTTCCAAAATTTAAACTCTTGCAAAACACACATACTTTCAATGTAAGCATGCGATCACAAAGGCACAAAGAAATCGTGCCTGATACTGGTATTATTTTATATTTTATATATTACATTTATATTATTTATATTTTTCATTTCATATTTAGCAGAATTCTGAAAAATCCTATTAATTCAGTTGCATAAATTTGTGTTGCTATTTTCACCTTGAGTGACAATGGATGTTATCCCAGCACTGAGTTAAAAATAAAAAAAAAAGGAGGAAATTTTTATTAAAATGGTGCTTATGTGCTGACAGACAAAGAAAAGTGCCTGGTCCATATCTGCTGCATAGGAATGCCTGAATAATTTGTTTGTGGACTCCCTTCCTTGTCTGATCTTAAGCAGAAGACTAGCATGCATTCAGTGCAAGAGAGATTATTAACACTGTTAAGAACAGTCTTGCGGTTTGCCATCCAGTTTGAGTGCTTGGCTCGGTGTCTCATTTTCATGTGCCATATGTAGTTTGCCTCTGTTGTGTCTCTGTCATTGATGCTGCTGCGACTCTTCCATTCACTTTCAGCAAAATTGGACTGAGTTGCTAAACTCATTTCCTTGCATGAATATCAATGGAAGTGGCATGTAAATGCCAGATTTCATTTTATTCTTAATGAATCCTGCTGGATAGAGTGCACATTTTGTTCATTCAGTGGCTATGAAATACCAGGACCTGACAGAGAGATATCAGATGCAATTATAGCACATTTAGCGTTCTATGCTATGAGAAAATGGTTTCAGAATAACTAGTAATTTATTCTATGCAAATTGTTTCAGCTACATAGTACAGAATGTCTAATTGACAGCAATGGATATCACAATGGTAACTAAATTATGTTAAATGAAAGTTAAATCTGGGTCTACTTTATTTATTTGGGATAAAGCTTGAGTTCCTTTTTTTTTTTTTTTTTTTTTTTTTTTTTTGATAAAAGAGGCTTTACATGTAAGATAGAAGGAGTTTACAAGTTTACATGTAAGATAGAAGGAGTTATATAGTCTGCATAAAGATGATAAAGATGAAGGTACAGTTTATCACTCTGTTCCTCATATTCCAAAGATATTTTTATCTTTGGAATTATTCTGAGGGAGAATTTGAAAATAGTACTTACAATTGTGGTCTTACTATTACTGGGGATCTATCACGGAAAAGAGGCAATGATCCAGTTTGGGGTTTACTTCCCTCCATTAAAATACTGCAAGCAAAGCACTGTGTGAAATTAAGCAGGCATAAATTTTTAAATCGCTGTAGTAGGAAATACATGTTAAGCAGTTTCAGGAGGACACAGAAGTTGCATATTGACCCTAATTTATGTCCTCATCATTAACTTGAATAAATAGAGAAGTTAAAAAAAGAGAAGTAACCTTTTCTGTTGATTACAAATTAAGCATTATCAAAATCAGAACTTCATGTACAAATCATAAGCTGACATTTTAAAATTCAAGTTGGAGAACTGGGCAAAGTTCAAAATAGACTCACAGTGTGATTCAAGGAGCAGGAGTAATGTTTATCAGGGGGATGCATAAAGAACTCACACCTTACATATGAAACAAAAGCCTGAGAAATAACTTAATTGCAGCTTGTAAGTACTTTCACTGGAAGAAACACTCAGTTGCTTAAGTACTTTGAAATTTTCCAGGCAGAGAAAGATGTAAGAAAACCCAGAAGCAGAAACTGGAATCTAATAATGAATAGATTTTGAACAGTGAAAGTGATTATGCCCTGAAACACCGAAGCAAGCAGTAGCAGATCCTTCGTCTCTCCTAAAGAGCATCAGCTGCATTCTGGAAGGCATTAGCTGAAACTAAGCTACCAAATGTCATATTGCTTTAGGATGACATAAAGCAAGCTGATTTAGGGGATATTTGATTAGATGATCTTATGGCCATAATAGCAACTAGGAATGGGGAGGAAAAAGTAGCAGTTGCATACTACTGTCCTACTACCCAGTAGGCAATAAACTTAGTCAACCTAGATAGCATTTTTCTCCACTGTTTTCTAACTGCTTTTACAGATAACAGAAAAAGAATGAAATACCAAAGGGGTAATTTAGATGAAGAGTCAGTGAGGGATTTTATGAATCAGCTTTTGCTAATTGATCAGAGAGGCATTTAGATGAATCAGTGTGATAATTCTCCAAATACTCTATTGCTAAATGAAATTTTAGGACACAACTCTGTTTCCTACGGAGAAGACAACTCATTCTATGACAGTATTTATTTTTACTAAAAAGAGTTATCTTTGAATTTGTACAGATGAAAGTGCCTTGTGGACTTTAAGATACACAATATCAACTGAGTCATTTTAAGAGGTGTTCTGAGAGATGTGGTATAAATCAGGATTCAGTATATATCAATTGGTTTCTGGGTTTTACAGCAGCAATTTTTAAAAAAGGAATTTGGAGTGACCTTCCTTGTATCCTGTATCATTGAAGAGAGACTCAGAGCTCATCTCATTACCCTTCAGCGCCATAATAATCAGTTCTGGCCACTGTGGGCAAAGAATGGATTTTAAAGGAAAACAAATCATTTGAAGCTTAAGTTGTTAATAAAAATGCTGAATGAGAAATGAGTAAGGAAATCTTCAGTGGGTGTTTGCTGGAGTATGTTCTGCAGTTACAACTTTCAGTGCCGAGTTCATGTGTGCTATTCAAAGAGATTTAGACTGTCTTCACCCATAGAAAATGAAGGGTAGGGTAATTATTGTTGGGCAATGAGCTGAAACAATAAATAGCTCAAAGCTGTCAGTATAAATCTGTATCTACAAATAAGAACTGAGACATGGACTTCAGAATTTCGAATTAATCAAACCTTGTGTGGGTATAATGGAGATTTTACATTAATTTCATAAGACTTGAAAACTTTTAGTAACTCCTTAGTGAGTGGGTGAAGGGGGAGTAAACACCCTTTTTACTGTGTGCATTTAGTCACAGAACATCACATTATTCTTGTGACTTTTTGTACTAATTTGAATCTCTGGGACTTGAAATGTATGAAAACTACTGTAGATGAACTAAAAAGACTGAATTTAACTAGATTACTGAAATAATATTAAATATAGACACACTTACCTTGGGACAGCAGTGGATGCATTTAATCCCAAGTGTAGGTGTCTCAAAAGTTATCATTTTGGACAAAATTAGAGTTAGGATTTGGCTTCTGGATTTGGAGAATGAGGAGGTTCTTAGTGACTTCATTGCCTCAGTCTTCACTGGTAAACGCTATGACCACATCACCCAAGTCTTGGAAGGCAGATGCAGGGACTGTGAGAATGAAGACCCCAGGACGACTGTAGGAGAGGATCTGGTTTGAGACCATCTTAAGAATCTGAAAGTGCACAAATCCATGGGTCCTGATGAAATCCATCTGTGGGTCCTGAAGGAGCTGACAAATGAAGTTGCTAAGCCACTGTCCATCATATTTGAAAAATCATGGCAGTCAGGTG
>JANRGW010048071.1:9123-48528 GCA_024733675.1 Psilopsiagon aymara
CACGCAGCCTTCTCTTCTCCAGGCTGAACAGCCCCAACTTTCTCATCCTATCTTCATGCGGGAGGTGCTCCAGTCCCATGATCACCTCGTGGCCCTCCTCTGGAGTTGTTCCAACAGTTCCATGTCCTTTTTATGTTGAGGACACCAGAACTGCACACAATACCCCAAGTGAGGTCTCATGAGAGCAGAACAAAGGGGCAGGATAACCTCCCTCGACCTGCTGGTCACACTCCTTTTGATGTAGCCCAGGATATGGTTAGCTTTCTGGGCTGCAAGTGCACACTGCCAGCTCACATTCATTTATCCATCAACCAACACCCCCAAGTCCTTCTCCGCAGGGCTGCTCTCAATCTCTTCTTTGCCCAACCTGGAGCTGTGCCCCTCTCTCCCAAAGTGATCTTGAGACCAACTCTGGTCTTGCTTTACCATAAAGCCATTGAGAAACATTGTTGTTAATTCTCTGGGAGGCTAGATAATATTATTTTCACACCAAATTTATTTAGTTATGAGATGAAAAGCCTATTACCACTGAAAGTCTTGTAACTTGCAATATGGTCCTCTGTGCTAAAAATTCCAGAATACTCACTTTTTATGTCTTTATTTTTGTACATTTATATCAGGCTTGGCACTTGGTTTCTTTGTCCATGACAGAGTATCTCAATGCTATTATAAGACAAATAAACATGATAAATGGAGATGCAAACTTTTCTTAAACTGGCAAAATCTAGGGGTGATGCAGACTAAATGTAATTTCACTGATTGAAAATTTAGTCATTTAGTCTAATGACACTGTAACTTTACAAAGACAGATAACAGTGTAATATGTTGAAACTGTCAGACTGGATCAGGCCTGCAGTACATCTAGTTCTGTATCTTGTCACAGGAGACAGTTCAATGGAACAATTTGTTATTACTGAATTATTTTGCCTAATATAACCGGAATGAGACACTGGTTCATATGCTCATGGAGCACACATGTCTCCCAAATTCTTTATTCCAATCTTTTTTCAGAATCTCTTTGAACCCTGGCTCCACTGCTGGCAGCAACCTGAGTCCTAACTGTATGCTGTGTATAAACCTATTTTTCTTGGCCTTCTTTCCCAAAATGCCCCCTAGCATTTAAATTTTTTAAAAAAAACAATAGAACTGGAATTTCATAGGACCCAAGTAGGTGTAGGTGCTTACCTCCCATCCAGTTTCACTAAGGGTTCAAAACTTGATTTTCTATCAGGATAGTTACAAGGACATAATGTACCATTTTTCTTATACTATTACTGGTTTACTTTCTCATCTTACCTTATACACCTGCTGTAGGCAAAGCTAAGGCTTAGTGACAATTATCTTCAGAGGAACAAGCGTACATTTACCTTGCATCTGACATGTAAGTGACAAAGCCCTCCCCACTTTTGCTGAGTTTTGATGTTATTTCAATTGAAACAGGATGAGTCCCACATAAAGGAAATTGCATGACACACCTTGTGCTTGACGTGTGAGCTGTTAATCTACAGACTAATCCAGTTGATACATATGGTTAGGTAGGTGGGTAACTATCAGGGCACAACACTACCTTTCATCTCCTAAGGTAATGCAGAAGTTATATCTCAAATCCAATTTAAATTGGTGCTCCCTTGAGCTCAAAGATAATTTCTCTCTAATCCTCTTCTGGTTGTCTACAGGGTAACCTTCAAAATCTCAGATATGACACTGTAAAAAAATGAACAAGTCATAATTTTTTAGCACAAATCCTAGCTATTTTTCCTGGTGGCACTATGTTCCTGCTGTTATCAGATTCAAGAATTCTTCAACTGCCTTGAACTCTGCATTTATTTTACTTTTCCAGATTTTTGCCAATGAAAATACCTCAGCACTGCTTGAAGAGAAAATAATCCTGTCAGTTTTATTGTGCCATATCTGAGATGATGAAGGTCATGCTAACTACAAGTCTGTTCCAATTGCTGCAGGGTTGGGTGAGGTGGGCTTTTTATTTTATTTTTGGTTTTCCCCTTGCTACTACCACAAAGTAATAGGGATTTTCCCCTTTCATTCATCTTGCCTTTTGTTGTTTTTAATCGACCACCCATCAGTGCCGAATTGCCTTGTAACTGTCTGCTGAGCTTTCATTTGACAGAGATAGCTGCTATTGTTAGCACGAGCCTTCACTTCAGCCCATTTAACTTTCCCCAGTTTGACAGCTTCACAATAGCCACCTTCCATCTAAAGAAAACTGTGATTTAGTAGAAAGGGAATGTGGGACAACAGCCTGATCTGTCACTCAGTCTCCAGTGAGTTCTCCTGGCATAAAGTTCCCCCCCAAAGCCAGAGGATGAAATACTACATGAAAATAAGAAGGCCATGAGACATGTTCGGTTATATTTTCTGGTGAAATCTAAACAGCAATCACAGTTAAAAATACAGCTCTTTCCTGTCAGTAATACCTCGTGCTGGGCAGCAAAATAAATATTTCAACTGATTTGAAATTTCCATTTTTTGCTTGTATTCCAGAGCAATGCTTGACTTTTTTTTTTTTTTCCTCTCTTTTATTCACCTAGTAATTGTTCTCGAATTGATCTACAACAACTCCTAGTGGAAACAATATATCACAAGTAAATTAAGGCTTTCACTGGATCAGTCATTGGTCCTGCTTCACGTAAGTCTACATGAAAAGATGCTGATGAATTAAGAGCCTGGATATCCTCCCTTACTGACAATTAAAAAGTCAAATTACAGGTGCCTAAGCACAGCTTCACAATACTTCCCAGGTCAGCTCCACACTCAGCTTTTCAGTCACAAGTGCTTTGGAAATACATTTGCAGCTGATATTTTTACTGTTGTGCATTTATGCCTAATGCTCTTTTGCAGTTAAGCTTAAATTTGGTTTTATCATTTGGCACAAATAACAAGTCCTAGACATCCCACTGTTAGATCTGCAGGCACCATTTTTTTTCTAGCCATAGTTAAATAACTGTATTATTCTCCTGTCCAGAATCCTGGATCCCAGTTTGAAGAACCCTTTCTTGTTAAAAAATGTGTCTAGAAATTGAATTTGATTACCATAAAGCATTTTTTCTATCTATATTCCTCTCCTTAGAGCTCTCATTAACATCAACAGAAGAGGAATAGAAAACACAAGTTGGTTTTTGCAGCCGTACACTGCAAAAGGAACCCCCTAAACTGACTGCCAGGGAAGGTTTGAGAACCATTTCATAGTATTTAAAACGAATAAGCTACTCTGGTAGTGGTGGCTAATCACCGAGCAACATATGAATTTCTGGTTTGCAGCAGCCATTCAAAACTTCAGTTAATAGTTTACCCCAGCCATGTAGAAAGGTGGGTTCAGAACTGGAGACAGAAAACTGGATTCCAGTAACGAAACAGGTAACAGTTACCAGAGAAGCATCTACTGCCCAGAGTTCACTTGCAAGAGAGTACCCACAAGGCTATAACTAGGAAGAACACCAGACTGCTCCACTGTTTCTAATTAGGGAGGACATCCTTCATTTTATAGCTCCTGCGGTCTAATTCGTAGAGAGCCATATCCCCTAAAGCTTTCTGTAAACCAAATTAAAACTCGTTCCATCAAGGAGTTGAAGCAATATACAGTTTCTGATCATAATACACACTCATGATCATAGAGCTGCTTCATGCAGTCAACTGGGGGCATATTCTTTGTTTATTTTCAGGCTATTCTTTTTGCTTTTTATTAGGAAACAGCAAATTTCTTCTAGGAAAATACATTTTAGACCAGAAATCTGGTTCTGCTTAAACAGTCATTCACAAGAAGGAACAGTACATAAAGCCTCTCTACTGATTTTCCTGGTATTCTCTGACTTTTAGTTAAAACATTTCTTCCCCTACTTTTTGAGTTAGGACACCTCAAAGCTCCAGCCACCTCAACAAATATTGCAGCAGCTTTTTCTCTAAATGAAAAAAAGAAGTTAGCTTGGGACTTTTTAGGAGACTTAAGAGTCCAAGAATGCTTTTTAAATTTGGAGTTCCTTCTCAGGCCAGGCAATGTTCATACCATGTGCAGCAATAACACAAACATTCAATGATATACTCTATTGGTCTTTAACCCAGCTCAGGGCAAGGAAAGTAAATTCAGTCTGTATGTGATTCAGTCCTTGACCACTACAAACAAGAGTGCCAATTAGAATTATAACTTTTGGATATGGACTCATGTTCATTACACTCTGATTGAGACCTTCATTTCACACAGGCCACTGAATAGCTCTGGGAGTGTAACAACTCCTGTTCACTACAAATCTGCCTTGAACTTGAACTGGTAACCAGAAGGTGAAAGGGTCCATCATCCTATGGTTACTGCAGCCTGTACCAGTCAGAGTCCCCTTCCCAGTTATAAGAATATGGTGCTACTTGGATTCTGAGTTTCTTACACACATGCACACGCAATTCCTTGAAAAAAACATCCCTCTTTCATTTCTATGGGATCTAACATAAAGGCGTAAGTAATGACCCATTCATCTGACACGGCTGCTTGTACCAATCAATGGGGCAAACACAAAGTCAGATGTTATCCTTCCACATGCAAAGGTTCTGAGCTGAATTTCTTCAAGTAAGATTTCAAGAAAGCATTTATCACAGCTAGTGTAATTACAGAATTATCTGTGGAAAAACACAAAGGCTGATGGATCTAATGAATAAGTGGAAAACTATAGCATAAGATCAAACAATGTCTACTGTCAAAATATTCCACCAATTATATATTCCCCACCTCGAGGAATAGCACACACACTCTGAATGCAGGCAGGTGAGAGCTTTGCCTGTATTATGTGAGAATATTTTGATGAACATTCCCAACTCCTTTTGGCAACGGGTGGCCAATATGGCAACGTGTTTCAGTCTGGTTCACAGTAGCAGTTTACTACACCCATTGCCTTTTTCTCCACTCTGCATTCCTACCTCTATCATTAAACCTTTATCCACTCATTTCTCACAAAACAAATATATTCACTGTTGTTTAAAGGCTCACCTACATTTCTTGGGAATTATTTTCCTCATCGGTACTCTATTAAAACTTCTTTCAAAGTAAACTGGTAAGAGAATGAGCATGAGACTGTGTAGCACTACGTCATGTGTCTTCTCAAACCAGGTAAATCTCAGCAAGAAGTTAAAAAAGAGAGATGCATTCAAAACCAGATTAAGCTCAAGCTTTATTATGCTAAAGCATAATAAATTGCTCTATTTTAACTGACTGAACTGTGCACACTTAGAATACATGGGCATATTTCATTTGGGTTTATGCAATTGTTCAGTCTATTTTTCTACCATTTCACCCATCACCAGATGAGAGAACTTGTCAGGCAAAATTGTAGTTAATGAGGTTTAATGGTGGCTAAACCCGACAGACTTGTTTATTTCTTTTCTTCTTTTTTTGTTGCCTTACTCTCACTGAAATAATGAAAATATTACATGAACAACTTCTATATTATTTGCAGGAAAAGCTTCCATTACCAATGCCAGGTAACATAAAGCTTTATCTGATTTATACAGCAATCTATATAAATCTACTTTTATGTTTTATTTGATTCCAGCCATTAGGCTGTGCTAGGAAGTAATTCTAAAATATATATATCACAGTGGCAATTCACTGTACTATACCAAATTAATCTACATAAATCTATACCTGTGTGCAGGGAACCAGCATGGCAACATCACCAGTATGGAGGAGGAACAGATGCCAGTAATTCTACTTGTAGGCTTTCTAGGAAGTTCAACCTTTTTGTAAACCACTGAGCAGAATACAAACGTCCCCCACTGGAAAATTCCTCTGTCTAAATTAACTGTATCATCATTAGCATAGCTCTTACATTTTAAATTTCAGAATATGAATTGCATATTAGCAGAGGTATTTCCTCTTTATGACTGATCTAAAGTCAGAAAGCTGGAGCACGAATAGGCTGTTTGGAACAGAATATCATTTTAAAAACCTGTATTCCTTACTCATGTAGAGTTCCTTACGTAGCTGAAGCCAGTGTGCTTTGTGCAGCTGAATGAGGCCAGCTGGCAACGTAGGAGCGTATCAGTATTCTGACTGCTTTTCTTTTGTCTGAATATTACCTCAGTGGCCATACACTAAACGATGTGAACTTGATGGGTTTGACTATGACCTCAGCTAAACTGAACAATATGAAGCTGGCACATCTGTAATCCCAGGCTTGCTATTTTTCAATTTATTTTTCACCTGATTTGTATTAAGATGTGGTTCAATTTTTAAAATAAAAATAAAAAGGGCCCTTTTGCATTCCAAATCAATCAGCAAATGCTGGCATGCCAGAAGGCAGGCTTCATCTGCCTCTTCACACCACATTTGGTAGATCCCTGACTTATGAGAGCTTGATTTCTAAATGTTTATGCAGAAAGAAATGCTTTACACATCCGTTCCTTCTCAGATAGCCCACAGGGATTTCTGGCACTACTTTTTTTTTTTTCCCTGCCTTCCAGGTTTTCTCCCTGCGGACACATAAATACACAGTGACAGCAGGAGTAGACTCAACTCACAGTGAGCAGCATCCGTACATATTATTGCTATTGACTCCACGAGATAAGCCGGACATCTGTCTTTACTTTTAGGAAGTTCCACAAGGATAAACATGAACATGAATGTGGGCTGCCCATGGACAGTTTACTGGTGCTCTTTTATAACTCCATCCCACCGCTGGGCTACTGTCACTTTTGTCTGATCTATATTTCAGCCTCGGGTCACAGGAGTTCAGAACATACTCAATTAATCAAATGGTTTCTATGAACATAACTGTGGTTCAATAACTGTTTTGCATTCAACATAACCAAAGAAATGAAAGGAGGAGGTTAATGTGGAGATAGCTAGGGTACGTATGGAGCTTTAAGCAGCAATCCTTGATTAGCCATCAACAGACAAGGCATTGTATCAGTGGAGTTATTTTATGTGAGACAAAAGAACAAACCCATGACTTTATGGCCTGATCCTGCTCTCAATAAAGTCAAAGCAAGTTCTTCCATTGACTTAAGCCTACTAGTACAGGATCTATGATCCTGACAATAAAATTAACACAGCAGCAGAAAAACAAAAGATAGATACAAGACCTCTCTCTTACAATGCACTGCATTCACACGGAAAAATACAGGATTCAAGTCTCTAAGGTGAAATAATTGCTCCCAAGAGGAGGGGAACTGCATATGGGACATGGCAGCCAATACACTGAAGTGATGGGGAGAAGGGTATTACATCAGTGCAACAGTTTACATCTGTTGTATCACTGGCACAAGGTGATGATTCCAGCAGGCAAAAGCAGAAGGCCCAAATTCCTCGATCTCTGCTGCCAAACATGGCCCATCAAATGGGTGGGAAGCAGTGTGCTCAGCCTGCCAGCCATGTGTTCAGGAGGGCTTTTCTCTGTCTCACCTTTCTAAAAGTGCTGCTATTCTGCTTCTCATCACCCAAGTCTGTTAAAAAGGGGATGAAACAAACCCTTTAAGCAGCATGAGAATTCTTCTTTTTGATGAGATAAAAAACTATAAATATGTGTTTCTAACCACTGAAGACAGCAAGCTTTGGAGGGCTTAAATGGAAAAAGCTTGTTTAGATTGAGCCAATTCTGGATATTGCCACACATGTCAAATAGCTCTTCACTTGACAAATGGTCCCAAAGAAATCTATGGGACCATCCACAGAATAAGGTGGTGTTTGGTATGAGTAAGGAGATTAGAATCTGGCCCTTGATTTATTTTCAGAGAGATTTCAAACATGTGTTTGTTCTAATTTTCCCTTCCTTCTAGGATTGCTGGTATTCACTTGGCCTGGCTTTAGAGGCAGATGGATGTGAAAAACAGCACCAGTACAAAAAAAATCATAAACTCTCCAATATATGACCAAATAGTGTGTTTTTTCACCTCTGTAAAATATGTGGCATAAACGAATTCCACAATGAAGCTATGTGGTATAAAAGTTTTACTGGCACTCGTTTGGGATTACCCACATAACTCATTTGTGAGTTCACTACTCATGGGTAATATGCTCATCCCAAATGCATGCTAAAAACCAGCTTATGTAAAAAAGTCCTATTAAGAGTTTAACAGAGATTAAACTAACATTTTTTTTTTTTTTTTTACAGAAGCCTTTTATAGTTCACAGAAATTACAAAAATCTTAGTCTATAATAGGCAATGTTTTCATTAGGTTTATCCCAAACATCCCACATTAAATTCCATAAATTCTCAACCAGTGACACATATACCCACTCTGCAGTGTTGTTTTTCCCCTCCCTATCCCTAACCACACCTTTGTGTCATACCATACACATGTGGCTGCACCCAGAGAGCACAGTGCCCTGTACTAGGTCAGTACAAAGACATAGTGTAAAAGAGTTCTTGTTCTAGGAATGTGGAACAAAAATATTACTCCTATGTACAGACTGAGAACTGAGACACAATTTCCAAAAGGCCATACAGGAAGTCCTTGTTAGAGCTGGAATTAAAATCAAATTCTCCTGAGCACTAGTCCTCTGCCTTAGCAGCAAATTTATCTTCCCCCAACATCTGTGTTTTAATTCATCCACTGTATTCCACGCTCAACCCTGTACCATTTAAACACCTTTCTTTACTACCGTGACATGATGAGTACCTGTCTTGACTTAAAGCATCACACACACAAACTGAACAAGCCATCTCATAAGGAACATGAGTAAGGTGATCAGGCCATGCACTCAGTGGGTCAGGAAGCAACAGTAATAACCATTACCAACCAACTGCCTCAACTAAGGCTAAGGCAATTTCTTCGCCCCACAGAGAAAGGTGCAACAAAAACAGGAACAGAGCTGATGCTGACTGGGCAGAGTTGAGCTGATTTTCCTCAGTTTTATCTCCTAATTTTGCCTGCTTTCTTCTCTAAATATTTACTGACTCATGACGATACGACAGGATTATACAGGCAACAGCCATGCCTCCTGCATGGCCACATTCAACCTGAAATAAGACCAGCACCTGGAGAAGTTCCTCTGGATACTTCTGTGCCTCCATTTACACACCCTGCTTAGACAGGATTAGGGAAAAATTGTGTATTTAATCTAAAATTTCTTCTTTTTTAGAAAAAAAAAAAAACGGAAAGGAGGCATAAAGACAGACCGAGTACCTACTTTTTTTTTCTCTAAGTAAATACTTCCTCTCAATTTTCACTTGATTGTTCTGTGAAAATTTATGACAAAATTTTGAATTTTAGGCAATGCGTTACAGAAAGTATTTTTATATTAAGTCACATATGAGCGAACTCTAGAACTTGGTATGAATTAAGGTTAACCCTTAAAAGAATCACCTAATTTGTCATCCTAGCAAAAAAGTGAGATTAAAATAATGCTTTCGGTGTATTGCTAGGCATATGAGCGTTAAGGCAATACAGTTTTTTCCAAGGAAGGCAGAAAGATTAAATAAGGAAGAACATACTGTCCCTCTTATTTTCAGACTGATTTCCTACCTAAAGATGGACATATTGCTTGATTTTCAATCACTTCAGAGCAAGTAACTTTCACTGAAATCCAAAGAACGTACCTGCTATTAACAATCTCAGCAGTGTCTAATAAAAAAGCACTTAAGCACAAACTGTACTTAATTTATATGATGCATAGCTGCAAGTTATCAACCCCAGAATCCTGTGCAGGAATTGAGTACTCAGGTTTTCTTTACTGATTCAGGGAGGATTTTTATCCCTCAATTGTGCAGCAGGGAAAAATGAGTCAAGGCAATCCTGCAGCAAGAAACTGCACCATGGCAAGAGGAGAGACCCAAGTCTGCTCAGAGAAGTTGGAGAGGTGCAATGTTTATAGAGACTTTCAAGCAATTCTCAGTTGTCAATACAGGAATAAACTATGTCATCTGTTTGCATTGAACCCTGTAACAAAGCTATCAAACTGATGAAAAACTTTTTTTTCCTTTCAAAGCATAGGCAAGAACATCGCTGAAACGGGTTAGAGCAGGAGTGGAAAGTGCCTGAATCAACACAATACACCAGGTGGGCTGGATAAATGCTAAGAGGAAAGCTTTGGGAAGAACAAACCTCCCTACTCTGCTCAGAATATATTAAAAAAGAAATGTCAGAGGACCACTCAGTCTGGGGAAGGGGATGGAAAGACGGAAGGTAATAAAACAATAATCTCAAATGCACCTCTGGAATTACCCATAGTCTGCAGTGCTCCGCAGGGATTTTAAAGAGCACATTTAGGAAATTTGTTCGGAATTAGGACAGCAGGGTCAATAAAGCTAAACTCTGTCAATAACCACTCTGTAGTATGTACAAGGATCTTCCATCACAGTGCCCAAGGGCTACCCCTGAACTTAGAACTGAACTTTTCAAATTCAGAAAGACCCATTTATTGTAGCAAGTCATTTAAGAAAATCTGACTATTGAAAAAAGGGCTAAAAATGAAGCTGCTTTTTTAACACTTAGGACCTTCACTTCTTCCCCCTCCCTTGAGCATTTATGAACCAAACTGCCAAGAGGAATATTTAATTAACAGTTTTTAAGTCATTAGCCTGGCCGTAACAGCCCCTTGTGTGGCTGCAGGGATTTGGGAGCAGATCACACATGAAAGACCACGTTATCAACCATGGGGCTCAGCTCTGTGCTGGCTCATCAGGGCACCCTCTTGAGGGCCAGGGCAGGATGAACTGGCGTTTCCTGCAACTGGTTGTCCTCACACCTCAAAAGAGCAAGGAACAGTGTGTCAACGGTGTGTTGTAAGGGTGCACTTACAGCACGGTGGTAATGCCTCAGGGTGCTGTCCAAGGGGACACGTCAGCTCCATCACACCACTGGGGAGCTCCAACCACCTCTATTGTCCCCATGGTCACCCTCACAGGCACCTTCAGACAGCACCCCAACCACAGGCATTATGGATGTCGTGGTGCACGGCTTGCAGGAGAAGGGCTATAAAAATTCATGACAAGCTTATGTTTTACTTGAGTATTTACTTACAGCATGTGTTCTAAGTTAAGCAGCCCCCAATCTCTCTTCTACAATTCAAAACACTGTGGCAGCATAGGATGCTATTAATGTTGGACTGCTACAGATACCAACTGCCTGAGACAACAAGCCACTTGATGTGGTTCACTCCTCATGAGAGTATCTAAGGTGAAAGGTGAATTGTGTGCTGCACAACACCGAAGAGTGAACTAAGTAATTTCTTTTAAAGAGAGCTACCTAAATCATGCATGTTTTTAAAAGGGTACCTAGGGCAGATGACATTCCAGCAGTCTTGTTTATTGTTAAATGACTCCATGGTATTAATCTACAACAGTATGTTACCAAAAAACAGAAAATGCCCAGAAGAATCTGATAAACATGGTTCTTAAAAAGGACCTTCAATGACCTTCAGATGAATGACTCTAGTAACTTCACTGAGATGCCTTTTATAACAAAGGTTACTGGGATCCTGCCCCATTGTTAACTCATTTAATATATCCAGCAACACAGTAAGGCAAACAAATGCAACACAATTCATACTTGCAGCAGATTTAGCTTTTGAGTATCACATATGAAAATACACATTCCATGACAAAAATTTCAGGTTTGAGTTAACTGCTGTTTCCAGAATATCCCACAAAGGGGCACTTTACCACCCTTCATACCAAACAAGAGTTTCACTGCTGCTTTCCAAATGGCCTCCAGGAACTCAGTCCTAAAGGCACTTGCCACTGAAGTCCTCACCTGATGAGGCATGAGATCACAGACACATGAGATTACAGCCAAGTGCTGGCAACATAGCACACTTGGGTCTACCCTCACCCCTCCTCTTTCTCCAGCAGGAAATTCTGTTTCAGCACAATTTGAGGATTTTGTTGACAAAACCCCCAAAACCCCACCAGGTCTCCTACAGGTGCACGCCTGCGAGCGCCAAAACACATCAGCACCATCTGGATTGAACTGAATGCACTTGGGAACTGCTGGAGAACCCTGAAGGCTGTCCTGAGCAGGCAGGGCAAAACCCAGCACACAGTAAATTGAGAAACTGTGCACGTGTTTCTGCATGGGAAATATGACAGGTTTGTGACAAACCTGCTGAACACTGCTCCAGACTTTGTGGGACTGGGTGGTCACAACTGCTGAACAACCTGCAGTTGAAAACCTTCAATGTTTCATTCTGAATCCCTGCTTCATTCTGCTTACTTATGCTTACCAAAAACCTCAGTGAAATTAACTGCAGTTTGAGGGATACTAAACATGCACTTTTCTGAGTACAAGCTCTGGAGCTGTAAGTGATTAATATTAATAATGGGAAAAATCTGTCACGTATAAACAATATAAACAAACAGTAATAACCACTTATATTTGTTAATCTGAGAATTTCTTTTCTCTGGTTCTCTTTCATAAACAAAATATTTTTTTCATGAGGCAGTACCCATTATGTTCATCCTTGGTGTAGTTACAAGGCAAAAAATGTGGATTATTGATGAAATAGATCATAATGACTCTTTCCAAGCCATTATCATTTATCATTTAAATGTGCATTCAATGAGCTTTAATCTGCAAATTTGTCACGATTGGGAGCCATTACAATTTAACAGATTCATTGTGTTTGCTTTATTCTTTTTTTAATGCGACGCATGGTGTGTGTTCCATAGAATACACGTGAAGTAATTTTACCTATCAGAATAGATGTTTTAAAAACTTGCTACAGATGAACAACAGCTGTTTATTAAAGCCTTCAGTCTTTAAAACCACAAAAATGCTAAAAGACCATATTGCTACACTAATAAACGTCCTGCAAAATCTTTATAACAAGGTATATTGCTCTTTCGTCTGAAAAGTCTCAATCTCCCATTACTTCTATGAACAGCACCACGACCAGTAAGATCTGAGATTTCAACTACATAAATTTTCTCCAAGCTCCTAAATTGGAACTTTTTCTATTGGCTGAGACAAAGCAAACAAAATCAATGAATGCTCTTTCACCAGTATTAATCAGCCTGAACTGTGTACCACACATTTCCAAGAATCCGGCCAGTATCAATCCTTGTGTAGTTGGTTTTTTTTTTCATTCACAAGAGTCAATTAATAATAATAACAATGGTATGTAACACTCTGGCTAGAGCAAAATAGCATGGGAAGTTTTGTATTTTGGAGAAGGAAGATGATGCTGGATTTTTAGCTCAGTGTTTGCATAGCTGCACAATTTACAAAACTGCAAGAAACTTCAGCAACTGGCAATATGTGAGCTTTTACTGTTTTTTGCCTACGGCAGATTAATTCCATATCCAGTTTGTATATAATTCACTTAACACCTTTTCTTACTCGAGTTTTGCAATTTCCTGCATAAAATCCCTCTGAGAGCGAGCTGCAGACTCTCTGAGCAAACTCCCTTGCAGTCACCATGAACCCTGAGATTTGCTTTGAAAGAAGACATGATGGGTAAATGCAGAAGAGATAATCAACCCAGAATTCAGATAATCCCCTAGCTGTGAACTCCCTTTCCTTATTGATATTGTCCATGAATGCTGTGTGGTAGGAAGGGCTCCTCAGCCAGGCACGAGGCAAGATGCCAACAGGAGATCAGAACTATTCATACCATAGCATAGTTTACCTCATGCCTTTTCTATTTTGCAGTGGTCTGCTCCGAACTGGTTTGGGGTGGGGACATGGTGGCAAGTGATATGCACATCTGACTGACAGCTGTGACAAGATTAGCTGGAAACTGTGGCCCCCAAAGTGGCTGTGAGACACTGTGCTCCTCCCGGGTAAGCAGCCTACAGCCCTGCCCGCAGTGCGGCTGCCCTGGAGCCGCTGAAAGCTCCCCAAGGCACCGCAGGGCTTGGGAGCGAGGAGGCTCTGCATGCCCTGGGAGGTGGGCTCCAACCGCCCCTCAGGCCATGCCTGCAGGCTGCTGAAACGAAAGACAATGATGAAGGCTTTTCTCACTATACATTGCAATTTTGTGATTCCACAAAAAGCTATCAGCTGCAGTGACACTACTGCACTCTGCCCATGTGAGGTGCATGTGGGCACATGTGCCACCCTTAAGCACTGTTTGCCCCATGTTCATGTATTAATGGATTATTTATGGCTTTTCTGAGGATGGCTCACTTTTGCCTTAAACACAGATATTTCCAAGCATCAAAAGATATGCATCTAAAAGTAAAAACAGGAATCATCTATTGGGCTTAACACAAAATAGCCTGACATAAAAGGAAGGATTTTTTAACAGCACATATCTACTTTATAGCACTGGTCTCTTAACTTTGTGCTTATGAGTTAGGGAAACAGCCCCTTGGTGGGTTACTTTTCATAGTTTGCTCAGTAATGTGTTTACAAAGCCATTGTTACAACTAGATGCTTATATATTTTGATATACAGCACACACTACAACAGTACATCTTCAGAGATTTCATGCTTATTTTAAAACCCCATTTAAATGTTTCTTTCCCTCCCAGCAAAACACAAGTTTATTGCCTGATACTCCAGGGCTCCATAGTCCAGTCTGACAGCAATTAAGGCTGAATTAGTGGTGCTTTGCAGGAAATGGTAACAGTGGCAAGTGTACAAGATGGGCTGGATTCATCTCTTGACAGCAACTCCTCTGAAATAACCAACTTACTCCAGAAATTAATTTGACACTCAAAATTTCAGATGATGGCCTCTATTTTTAACTGTCTGACATTACTGAAGAACATAACTGAGAGCCTGAGAAATGTTAAGTGGATTTTATTTGCCTTTGTTAGGAAACTGCTCATCTACTCACCCACTCACCCACTTTCTGCCATGTATCAAGTCAACAGTCTACTCCAGAAATCAGTGCTTTGTTAGGATGATACAACACATTATTTCAATGCAACCTCCATTGCTTAATGCTTACCCAGCCTGATAATGGACAGTATTGTCAATAAATATTGCTAAACAATGCAGTGAATGATACAAAACACACTACCCAAAATTTTGCAGTTCTGGACATCTGTAATATTTCCTCTGTTCTTATAATTGTACAATACACCAACACGTAACAATAAAGCACTTTGGTAGCACAGCCTAAGGAAAACAAAATGTATTTTTCTGTACACTCCTTCTACCTGAAGTTGATTCCAAACATGGTCAACTTGATGCAGTGATTTTGCATTAAGCTTCAACACTAAGCCTTGTTCAAACTACCTTTTCCAAAACTTTAAATGCTGTCTACCTATAGCTGTTAAATTTTCCATATACAGTACTTACAATGCAATCTGATTCTGCAGCAGTTATCTAACTGTACAAAGCATCTAATTCAACAGTATCTATTTCTCCATTAAGAAACCTCCTTTATCTGATATGTAAAATCTATATGTGATTTTTGGCTTTTTTTCTGTGTGTGCCAAGATGACATCAATCGCTACAGGGACTTCACAAAGAGGGGCTTGTGCCTGCTAGGAGGCAGCATCCCCCTGTGTGATGGGGGGATATTCCGGTCCTTCCTCACCTTGGGATGGGGTGCACAGCCCTCACAGCATCCTCGGGACACTCGGGGGTTTAGGGAAAGCCACAGATTAACATGAGATGGTGTGGCAACCTGACCTTCAAGGTTATTTTATTTTGGGACAAGAGGAATTCCTGGATAAATTGGAAAAAAGCAGGAAAACCTTTACATGATCCTCAGCATCTTCTCCCTTCAGGTTACAGCTGCATTCTGCTCTCCACAGGGAAAAAACAACTTAACCTCATTTAGCAGTGAAGGACTTGCACATATCTCCTCTGACTGCCTCATTGATTAGATTGGAAAATGAGTAACTTTTATCACACTTCATCAGAAATAGCACTATCTAGCTTATGTTTATCCCTTTACATCTACAGAACAGATAATTGCATGGATCCTGGGAGTCAGTCGTGACACTGTGATGTCTCTTTTGATCCTTGGTGTCAGGTTAAAGGGGGAAAAAAATAACCTGTGATTTAACTCTGGCCAATGTCTGGCTCCTGCTTCTGGTCTGGTGCGGGTGGTTTAGACCTTTGTGAGCGCATGTCTGGCTCCCTTTTCACCATGCAGGTTTGCTTGCTGCCACCTCTAATATTAGGGTACTTTGAATTACGAGAGATTTTTGCCTGAAAAAGCTGAAGACCTGTTTTTCTGCCTCTATTGATTTGGTTTGGGTTTTGCTTTCATTTCTCTCTTTTTTTAAGTACAGGGAAAGGCAGATTATTTCAATTAAGTGCCTGCCTCTGACAATTGTAAGCAACCTTTCTTCAGTGCACTGCAGCAGTTGCAGTTTTAAGTTTCTCCCTGCTTCTGCCAGGATCTAATTTTCAAGGCCCCGTTGCCATGGCAGCAAGTTGGAATTTTAATCCAGTACTAAAGGTCAAGAGAGGTCACCAGTTTCAGTTCCTCTCCAATCTTCCCATAAAGAGCCACAAAAAGAAGCCGAGATAAAGGTCTGACCTAACAAAAAATTCCAGTCTAGCACCCAGCCAGACTTGAAGCTGTATGATTTGTGTAGGCTTTCAAATTTGTCTGGAACTATTGAAATTCATGCTAAATCAAATATGGACAGCACTGATTCGCATTCCTCTCTCTCTGCAGAAAAGCACACAGATATCCTTAAAACAGTTACATACATGTAATTTATCAGGGAGACCCAAAAAGCCAACACCTCAGCAGAGTCTGACAAGTAAAGACCTACAAAAGCAATCCCTCATTACTGCAGATATTTACTACTTTTGCAGCCTCAGATGAGCCTGACAGCTGCATTTCAGTCTTCCTTGTCAATATGAGGTACATGAGTCAGCATCATTCTCTAAAGATCTTCTTGTGAAGCATTCTGACTAAACAAGACTCTCCAGTAAGGGACCATTTCCTGAAAGCTAAACTACCTGCAGATTTTGTTTACTATTTCTATCTAGAAGGATAAAATGCTTCCTGAAATTAGGAAATCACTATGTGCCAATTCTCTAGGCCCCCTCCCGTGTTTTCCATAACATGGATTTTAATTAATCCTACTGGAGTAAGGCTACAGACATCTCCTCCTCCAGAGCTGTATCATTTTTTTGGGAAGCTGAAGTTACAACAGTAGGAAGCCTCACAATGCATTTTTCTGAGATGCATGGACACAAGTGAGGGAAGCAGCCATTCCTCCAGGAATTTAAAACAGTAATTATCCCAGCAGTGGGGAATATTTCCCTTTTTCACCGTTTGGGAGGATCTATCTGTAAGGTAAAGCCATTCCAAATCTGTGGCTCCAAGGGCTATCCAAGACAGAGAATAACACAGTGAGCATGGCCTGGCCCCATGGGGTGCTGTGAGAACTTCACTTCATAAAAAATAAGCCCTCTGGTCAGAAAATTGATAGGCTTTGGAGGCCTGCTGAGCCCTCAGCCCAAAGGATAATGGTAGCAATATAAGTTCCTCTGGATGGAGAGTGTAAAGCTGAGAAAAATGTGCTGGATTATTGAGGTTGTCAGAGGGATTCAGAGGAAAGATGCAAAGGATTAAGTTACGATATTAAGAAAAGTGGCTGGTAGTCTTACCTAGGATATTTAAGACACAAATTGGGAGTTTCATGCTCGTTCCGGTATACTGAATGCCAAAATTCCTGGCAAAATCCATTCCTCTTTCAAGGTTATCACCCATTTCTGATTATGACTATTTTGCAGCATGGTGCAGATGAATCTGGGTGACAATTTTCTTTTTGTTTCAGGCTACTGAAGTCTACAAAGACAGTAAGATATGACAGTAAGAACAAAAGGGACTAGAGCAAAGAGCAGCAGGAATAAAAAGCCAGAGAAGGAAATGGTTTTGCTCTGAACCTGACATTTACCGACAGGTCAGACCTAAGACAAAAGGGAGTAAGTAGGGTGAGGTCCAAATGATGGTGTCCAGAAAGCCAAGCAAGATAGTTTATATTCATTTTATCAGCAAGTGTGCAGCCCTGAAAACAAATGGGTGGGAGATGTAGAGTGCAGAGTGTGGCAGCTTCCTCTGCTCTATCCTGATTTACATTTTCACATTTACCAAGTACATTTGTGTTTTAAAATGAACATCTGAGGTTTCACTGGAATTCGGAAGTGATTCCATCCCACAGAAATGTAAAGTGGGAGGGTGGTTTGAGACTGGCCTAAAGACATGAAGGTACAACATATGCTGCTTCCTGTGGAAAAGCTCTTTAAATACAGAGAAACCTGTGGTAGATTTGCAGTCTAACCGGTTTCCAAAATGGGAACTGATATGCAGCAGACAGAGGAATGCATCCCGAATTCAAACATGCTAATATGTGTCGGTTTACCTGTCTCTATTATTCCCACTCTCCAAAGGTCGCAGTTCAGTGGCTGCATACATTTTTGCAGTGATGCAGTTGTGCATCGTACTTGAGAACAAAGTATTTCAACTGCTACTCGTTAGTTAGGGCAAAGAATATTGAATTTTAGTGGGGGGTTATATGGGGTCAGAGGAAATTCAAATGGTTCAATGCTCACTTGAGTTGCAATAAGCAACACTGGCAAGAATACAGTTGGTTTAGCTTGTTTCAGGTGTTCTTAAAGGCAGTAATTATGTAAGTCTCTGACTGTCAAGAAAAATTATTCAACATTGATCAGTGAAATATAAGAGAATTAATTTAGTTCCTTTCCCACAATCCTTTAAACTGATTTATAAACATGTCAGGAAAAAGAGAACATGGAAAAGAATGCATTAGGAAGTAACTATTTTGACAGCGAGGTTAAGCTGTATGTGAGCCAGCTGACTAATGAAAACAAATTAAAAGTCTAATTTAGAAATTATTTTGAATAATGGGCTTATCTTCAAGGATACAGGGCTTTTAATTACAGAACTGGATTTTAACGTATTTCACAGCAGCTGAAATATTTTGCAAGTTTGCTTCTACAGGCAACTGTCCATAGCAATTGCTTGTATGCTTTATTGCCAATTACTTAGTACTTTGCTCAAAGGAAAAGCCTGCAGCAGTGAGGAACAAAATGATAATCTTTACTCACTATCATTGCTCCAAACCCAAGAACTTCTGAGGCAAAAGGATGCAAAGCAAACTTCTAAGTAACAGAACAAAACAGTAAATATGAAAGATGAATGCCATCTTATCAAAACAGACCCTTCTATTTTCATTTCCCATTTGTTCCTTTAATATGGTGCACTGGAGCTCTCTTAAGATTAATGGAGCTCCAATTACATGCCACT
Source organism: Psilopsiagon aymara (assembly GCA_024733675.1). NCBI lineage: Eukaryota > Metazoa > Chordata > Aves > Psittaciformes > Psittacidae > Psilopsiagon > Psilopsiagon aymara. The sequence goes on from JANRGW010048071.1 coordinate 28,253, forward strand.
GTTGTTTCACTTATCATAATTTGTACACGGCAGTGAAAGTCCCTTGTATTCATGACTTTCCCAGTTTACCCAGAGGGAATATCTTTGGAACTTCCTACTTCTAACAAACAGGCAGTACTTAGTCTAATGATCAAAGCTTGCCACACTCACTAAGTGAAAATGAACATATGCAATGAAAGAAAGCACGCTATCAGCACTGGGGGCTCAACTGACCCTCTTGTGCTTTAATATGATCAGTTAAAAACTGTAATTAGGAAAACTGAAATTTTGACTTCTTCAGTGTCTTACAGCTGGGCTGGATTGTGACTGGAACTCAGATGCAGAGTTCGATACATACACGGAAACATTCTTCCTCTTCCAGTTAGAGATGAATTTTACACTTTTGGTTCATGTGACTGAACTGGAAATGAATGCATCAACACTGAATGAATCCCAGTGTTTTAAAACTGATTCCTTTCAAGGTTAAGAATTCATCAGTGCTTCTTGATTTGAATGTTCTGAATAACAACATTACTTGTTGTCGCATTATCCAATATATGATCGTTGATGTAAAATCCTCTTGATGTCTGATTACTCTTCATAAGGACCTCACGCTGATTCATTTCAAACTGTGAATTACCTTTAATTCATAGCTTGAACATGCTGCCAAATTTCGCTTTCCATGCTCGCAGGTGGCTGTCCCTGACACAGTGGAGAACTTCCAAAAAGCCATTAGATACTTATGAAAAGCAGTTAGGTGTCAAGAAGCACATTTTCATTTTCAAACAGGCTTCCATCAAGTATTACGATAAACTTTAGGATTAGAAAAGTACTGGCATTTACTGAAAATATTTTAGAACCATGAAGTAAAATCCTGGCTCAAATGAAACCAGTGGTGAGCCCCCTTTGAAAAATCCTTGCTGAAATATCACATAAAGTGTTCTAGCTGCTTGTTTTGTTTCGAGCCCACTGTATTTAGCTGTTCTCTAGCCCCCAACACAAGTTGTGTATCAGTAAGTATGATGGATAACAAAACCTCTGTAAAGTAAGTTGGTTTTGTCTGATCCACAAAAATTTGCTGCTCTAAGTTTTTAATGGTTTCCGGTGGTTCACTGAGCCCATGAGAAGGGCCTTTTAATACTGTATTAATACAGTAAGTATAGGAAGTAATTTTATGACAGGGGAAGAATACCATTATGATTACATTCTCCTTTTTAGCTACGCTTTTATGGAAACTACTCAAGACTACACTGCAGTATGATTTCAAAACACAGGATGTGCTTGATTAAAAAGGTTCTGGGTAGTTTCCAACTGGACAGAGGCCAAATGCTAACAACCAAAACAGAACAAAAGGACTGCGTGTTTGAGGATGACATACTTGCAATGGTAATTATATAACAGAAACCTAAGTCACAAGCTCAGTTCGTACCCTCAAATTCATGGAAGTTGACAGAAAATCCTTCTCAGTGCAATTAGTTGCACCTTATCTGTTCCTGCTTGCTATGCTCCATAATAAACTAATCAGAGTAGACTGGCTGAAAGCTGACCACGTAATACCCAGTGGAGACACACAGTGAATTTGAAATGTACAGAAAGGGAAGCCAAGTGCTGTAGTTTTACATAGCCTGATTTCAGCTATAAAATTCACCACTGCACACGCAAGTGTGAGCACATTAGTGTTCAAAATTTTATTTTCAAGGTTTTTGAGTAGAAATTAGCATCTGAGGTTAGTTACATATGCAATGTGAATGCAGAATTTAGACACAATGCCAATTATGCTCCCTTCTATTTTACTTGTTGCAAAGAACTGGGGATTTGGATTCTCCAGCATGTGGATGCAAAACATACACTGGAATAGTATAAAAAGCTTTAAATTTTTATTTCAGAAAGCTTTACTTAGACAAGATGCTATGCATCTTGCACCCCCTACAACATCAAGACGCTGGTCAATTAATGTACCTTGCAGTATGTTGCCTTCATTCTGCCCCCTAAAAGCATGCAGCTGAAAGCTTATCTTGCAAAGACCATACATCCCCTTGGCATGATCTTCCATAATGACAATATTTCTACACTTGACTTCTGTAGCGACAGACAAGCAGCTTAGTTGCCTATATTCTTATTTTGGAGCAGAATATAGAGTCATGAAGGTAAAGAATCTTTCTTCTCCATGCACTGCTCAACTAGTCATGGTATAACTCAGTGACATGGTAAATGCAAGCATATTACTGCCAATTCCTATGGATTTCTAACAAAGCCAATGGCATCTATAACACGGTCACTAGGACCAATGTAAATGAAAATTATAACTTAAGTTTCACTTGAATGGCACATAAACTTATAGAAGTTGGGAAATATATATAAGTATGTCCAGGTTGAAAGGTATCCAACAAAGCATACAGAAGAACAAACCCAAATTCAGTCAGATTTGACCAATCTGAAACACAGGTAACAGATCCCATTGACAAAATATGTGAGGAATTGGTAGGCAATACAGTTTTGAAGTCAGTAAGATCATGCTGTGTGGTTGATAGTGCAGCAACAAATGTTACTGGGCATAAGATGGACTGCAATTTCACTCATATACTCCAATATTCATGAAACCAACCAATGTTAGAAAGATTAAATCCCTCTTAATGCAACTGCAATCTGATAAATACTATATTATTAAAATACACAATGACTGCAGGAGCTGTCAATCTACCAGGGTTTATTTGTACCGCACTATCCAGCTCTACTTGATACCATTACATCTTTCTGCCCCACTCTCTGCTTTAATTTCATTATGTCCTCAAGTACTGTAATTCCCAGGGAAAGTGGCAGTGACTGCACAGGCAGATCTAAAGAAACAAATTGGCCTCGTAATACCAAGTCTCACAGTGGACTGCCTTCTAACCTCCCAAAGCCCTATGGAAATTCTTAGAGGCTGCCTTAACAATTTTTCTGCAGTAAAAGAGAAAAAGTGATAGTAATGGGTTAGCTGATCTTCATTTGGAAGCTAAAAATAAAAGTAGCTTTATTGCAGCTCTGATCTCTCATGTGTAAAATCTATCACCTACCATAAGAAGGCAGTTCATTGCAGCAGAAATCTGATTGATAGTACTGGAACTTTAGATCAAGCAGCAGAACAGAGAGCAACTGGTTCATAAAATGTACTCAGTGTCTTCGGGTTTTATATCAGGCTTCCTATAGAGAGCTTTGGTTCTATTAAATGCACTATATACCACTGAGCTCTGAAGCACTGTTCTTTTGAAATTCAGCTTATAACTATAAACCATGATTGACATGTCTATTACTGTTGGTTACAAACTATTGAAATACTGTATTTTATGGTACACACACTAAAATATTTTTCACAGCAGAATCCAAACACGCTTGCTTTAGGAGAAAAAAAATTTAAGATGTAATAATATTTTTTTTTCCTTTTTTTATACTACGGAATGAGCTCGATGTTAGGTTTGGGTCGCTTTGATGTGCTGAAACACGAACGCACCCATTCTGTTACCAAGAACAGTGGGTATAGTTGGCTGGATTCTTTAAAAAACAAAAGCCACTACTGGAAATCAAATGGCAAAGGATAAAATCCAATTTTTTACTAAGTTTCACAAATAAATGTTATTCATGCAAATTAATTTACTTATCATTAGCATTCCCAGCCAATTCTCATTCAATCTGAACAAAGAAACATTTCACTTTAAAATCAAATTGTTTGTTTAACCATAATTTTGTAAAGCTTTACTCAACAACCTTTAGTTGAATGAGCACTTGCATGACTTCAGTTTATGAGTAAAAAACTGGACCTTCAAAACCTGGTGAGTACATCAATGGATTTGGCATCTAGATCTTGTCTAGTCCTGCATTTCTTTTATGGTCATCACAGACAAATCTCTAAACTCCAACAAGTCCTTTCCTATACATAAACTTGCATAAAGAATCAATATATTTACATTCATTTTAAAAACCTATGTAGGTATCTCTGCATTGATTTTACTTCCCCTATAGCGATTTACTTAAAATAGCATCTTTAGTAAATTGAGTGGAATTACAGAATAATTTTGAACCAATTTTAAATGAACATATTGTATTTATACAAATGTCAGTTAAGCTAGTACAGTTCTGTATTCGGTAAAGTGCTTGAACACTAAAAAAAAAGGCAGCTTTGAAATGAAATCAGACCCACACATTTTCATTACCATAAAACCAACAACCTATGTTTCAAAGTTATTATTTAATTCTTGTTTGTAAATTACTTTGAGATCCTGGGGTAAAAGGAAAAAAACCAGTTCAGTCTCAACTCACTGCTACATTACTGCAGCCTTAGCACCAAAGAAAAATGGTTTAACACAATGGCGAATTAGCTCTCACAATTTTCAACTGTCATATTTATAGATCATCTGTGATTTTCAGCTGTTTCCAAGTGTATGAAACTGAAGACCAGCTTTTCAACACCAGCTAGCAGAATCATTCTGTATGATGTGTTTTACTCTTTCTCTCTCTGTATGAATGTTAAAATTCCTGCATCATCTGTTCATTGGGTTGCATTTTCTATTGTAAGAGGCTTAGTATCTGATGAGAGAAGCATAAAAGTGATTTAATTTTGGCAAGCTCTACAAGTAAAATTAGCATTACTTCTGCTTAATAAACTCATTTTTCACACTTACCTCTGTTAGCTAATGCTTATAAAGAAGAAACAGTAGTAAGCACTGAAAAAGTGAAACTGGTTTATGGCTAATTTTAAGGACTACTGAGAACACCTGAACGCCAGGACAAGATTACGAGAAGAGCTAGATTTTAGGTACCTTTGGAGAAATAAGCTCATTCTTTATGATAAATTTAAAATGAGATTTAAAGCTGGAAATAATAATACTTACGACTTTTGTGGCACTGACTTAGTTGCAACTTTCCCAGCTGGATCACTCCACTCTGCAAACAAAGGAAACACATTTTCAAATGTCAAAAGATTACTGTAGAATTAAAATGCACCCAAAGCTGTCAGCCCATCTAATTATACTTGGTTTCACAACATGCCACAATGCATAACATGTAATAAAAAATGGAACTGATCTGCTTTAGCACCATAGAAATTAATTTTTTCGCCTTCATTTTAATGATGTTAAGCATGAAAAGAAAAAATAAAATACCCAACCCTGACTGTTAGGACTAAGATGATAAGGACCTACTTTGTACATTGTATCCTGAGGTCAGATGTTGGGAGTCCTACAAAGAAGAACACAAAAACGTCAGCATTAATTAAATAAGAGGAAGAAGGTAAGATATATCTTGGCTTGCTAGATTAACAGCATGGCATTACACAAGCAGGGAAGGAGATGGGACAGGGAAGGGATCATGTGATTGTAAAGGCAGCACCAGTGACAACATTAACTGTGGAGACGGAGCCGCTCTGAGGGACCCTTTCACAGATCAGACAAGGGCTTGTCTGCAGCAGCTGTAAATGTGCATACCCCCTTCAGAGAGACACTGCACAGATTTATACCCACAGTGGTCCCAGCCTTTCAGGGTTTGGTCATGGACGTGGTCATGAGCCATCCGCGACGTACAATTCAGACTGCGGCATGAATGCAACTATGCATCTAATTCAGCACCACTGTCTTTCTGATCTCACTACCTGGAAATACAGTAACCTTTTATTGATAGTCACTGCTTTTATTTGGACTGTGACACAGGATTTGATAAAGACACAGGAAACAGATCTTCACCTGACGGATATCGGTCCAAACCCAATGAAAACAATGGAAGTACAACAACTTTAAACTGGCAAAGAATCTGGCTTGCAACACTGAGCACGCTAATTCCAAGATTCTTGTTGGCTCACAGCAACTAAGCTGCTTCCTTAATGCCACAGTGTTTTCTGGCTTATTTTTTCTCTAGGCTTTATAGTCCACAGTGACTGTAATCAGCTTTCCTTCCAAGCAGAGTTTGATCACTTGAAATTAAACTGTTATTTACAACCTCATCTTACAGCCAGGCACTACTTTGCTGGAAGTGTTAGTTCTGTAGGATGCTAAAGTCATTAAAGCCCTCACTGCACTTCCTCTCAGGGCATTATTAGTTCCTAATATTATACTGTGCTGTCAGTCAGTCCCTTGTGAAGTAAATCACACCCTAAGAGTAAACATGGCACTTTCAGTTTGAATGTCAAAGGGACAAATTGTTCTGGTAAGTTCCACCTTTTATCACACTTTTTTATATGTTTCTATTTTGGATAATAGTTGAGATAGTAATTGGTAACTTCTAATAGCGCCCATCTCTGGTTTATACAGCTGCACAATCTAGCTACATTAAGTCTAAGATCTATGATTTGGCTAGGTATAATTCATTTAACGTGATGTTCTGAAGAGACATTTCTGTTGTGTTTTTTGAAGTAAAACTAGCAAACTTGGAAACTTTTATATGCGTTCCTGTTTCCTGAAATGCGAGCTCAAAAGAAGAAATCTGATTTATATTTTGCACTGAAGTGATAGGGTAAAGAATTTCAGGATCAACATTTAACGTGCCCAGAAATTAACTTTGATGTGGATCTTAAAAGTTCAAAGCGAACTTAACAGAAAGAAAAAAGCAAACCAAAATTTTAGCTTCTCTGAACCTACGCTTATCTGCTGCCACTGGGGACAGTGACAGGCTGCAGGACTTTGACCAATTTCTGCAGGGCCCATCAAAACCAGAATACTGAATTAATAAATGGTATAAATCAAAAAATGTAACAGCTTCCAGTGGGCAAATCTCTCCATGCTCACTGCATGCACACAGCTCAGATTCCACTTTCTTCTAAATGGGTTTGACTGACTTTGATCCAGTTTGCAATCAGGATTATACTCCTGCATGAGTATGTCTTCCAATGCTTAATGCTGCAGCAGTTAACTGCAGCAACAATGGCAGTGCTACAGGAGAGACAATCACTCTCCACCAAAACAAGGCATTCTGGGCACTGGCTTTGGTTTTTTTTTTAAGGAGTCACAGATACTAGTAATTTCACATGATTTTCAATTAAGAATGGCAGCTGCATTTCAGGCAGGGGAATATCTGCCTAAGAGATAAAATCAGTAAGAGGAAAATCACATTCTAGCTTCTAAAACACAGTATGATTGCTTAAACCATAATGTCAAGTAGCACCAGCTTTATAAGCTATTTTCCAAGGGTCTGCCTTTAGAAAGAAACCTGACAGAGCTGCACACCAGACTGGGGCAGATTTCCTACACTGGGGAAGTTCTCCCCTTCCCCAAACATAAGCAGCTTGCAGTTGTTCAGTTCCCAGCAAGATACCTCTGGCAGTAACTGGGTTATGGGCTCGAACTCTAACAGTGCCACCAGAATCACAGCTAGAAGGCAACAACAGAATTTAGGCTACAGGCATGTTCAAATCATACAACTAAACAATTCACTGCATGTTAGGTGAACTGCAGGTACTCTCCAGGCTTTTGCTTTTGACTTGGGAAGTGCCAAGTGTGTGCTTTTAACAAGGCCAACACTGAGGAAGGACTGCATTGCACAACTTCGTGTGCCTTTGGAGCATGCACACAGATGCCACAGCACTCTTCACATGCAGGAACATTTTAAGTCACTGTAATTTGACCGTACAGCCTAAACCTCATCATGCAATCAATGACTAAGTGGGAAAAATGACTGTTTCAGCCAGTGCACTGCACAAATAATAATGGAAAAAGCCAAGCAAATAAAATATATTGCAGTTGATGTAGAAAGGCTCTTGTAACAGCAGGAATAAAGTTCACTTTGCCTCCACTGCAACTCATCAGCTTTAAATAAGCTGTCCTACTAGTAACAACAATCTGATTGGGAATTTCCAACTAAAAATAGTCTTAAGGAATTTTTGAAAATGGAACCAATTACAAAAATAAACTTGCCAGTGAAGAACACTCCACAGCACAGAATGTTAATTGGGTCACTGGTTAACCTACTTGTACCTTGCTTGGGATAGAAAACTTGGTCTGCTCAGCCTTGCCAGGAGTGTGAACAGCAGTAAGAGGAGGAGGCCAGGAATGGGTCATCTCCTAGGGAAGAAACAAACCATGTTTTTGAAAACAATTCAAATACATAAAGAAGAAAAAGAGGAAAAAAATTATAATGTATTCTCCACTGGGCATGAAGATGCTATTGCTTAAGAAAGCATCACCACCCATCCTTATCTGGCAGATGACCACCCTGACGACCCAACAGGGAGCATTTCCTGGGAACAGGGCGAGAACAGGATTTACTCTTGAAAATCACAGCCATCTGTGTCTTCATCAGGTGGCAGCCTGTGAAGCTGCATGAATGAAGCCAACAGACACAGAATAGGCTTTTACCTGCAAAGGCCAAGCAGAAAGAGGCTTCTCCTGCATCACACTGGATACAACTCTATATAGGATTGCATGGTGGCAAAATGCAGCCTTATTCGATAGTGCACACTGGCAAAATAAATCAGAGGCAAGCCTAGAAATAGCTGGAGTTCTTGCAGCATGAATGCCTGGTACAGAACAAAGTGGTAAGCGTCCTTATGCTCCAAAGCATCTTTTCATAGCACTGGCCATAGGCACTGTGGTTTGCAATATCATAGCATCAAAGCACTACTGATTCCATTTTAAAATGAGGGATAGGGAGTTAAGGCGATTTGCAAGAGAGTTCCACAGAAAGCACATACTTAACTAGGAAATACAGGTCTCTGGTGAAGACCTGCCTACCAAACCACCTGAGCAACACACATATTTTCTGTACAGTGGGTTAAGTCATCATTGGTATACTCATGTTCCAGTGATCTTCAAAGAAACCCCCTGGGTGCCCATGGCTAGGAAAACAAGCAGAAGAGACAGTGCACGCCTGGCTTTTTCATACTGAGGGCTAGAACCACCACCCCGCTGAGCTTGATGGGAGCAGATGCCGGCTTAAGTTCAGACCAGGGGGGAAAGTCAATAAAATAGAGAAAATGCAAAAGTGTTGTTTTAGGCAGAGCTTGCAAATGCCCTTCTAACGAGTGTGTTTTATGGTAGATGCTGCTCCATTCTCTCTTATCTTTGTTTTTAATTTAATAAATAGGCAGTAATACTTGTCTCTGGCAATCTGTGGTATCTTCGTCTTGGTTGTTTTTATTTGCCTACAAAGGTCAGAAAGGATTCTTTCTTGAGATAAGAACACAAAGAGCAAAAGAGGGTCTGACCTAGGATATTTTGCATGGAATGGCCATAATCCTGACTGCAGTCATCTAAACTTCCCAGCTGCTATTTCTCACTGGTCAAACCAGGGCCAGTTACAACAAAGCTTATAAGCACACAAGTTTCTGTAAGTAACATGACAACCACTGCAAATCCTCCCCAAATAAAAAAATAACATAATATAACATAATAAATTAAAGAAAATGTAGCTGTTGTCAAAAGGGCAGTGTGGTGGGTGCATCTGGACTAAAGACATGTCCTGGGGACTACAGCTGGATACTAATCTATAATTTACTGAAGATAGAGCTAGCAAGTTCCAGGTCTCCAGCTGTCCCTCACAAATTATGTGTCATACTTGAGGTTAGGAAAGAGAAAGGAAAACCACACACCATGGTCCCCAATCAGCGGGACAGATGGGCATGTAAACTTCCCCCAAGGTCCCCATAGGCACTGGTATTTTATTGAAGCCCACTGAATTTCCACCCTTAGCAACGCTGCTACTGCAGCAAGATCTTGTGAGCCCTGCAAGGGACAGAGTTCCGGAATGACCGCTATGGGGAGGAGCCCTCACCTTGTCCTGGTGGAGGCTGGCAGCTCAGCTCCAACTGGGCTCTGCTGCTCTGCTTCCACCAACACAGAACACCATGGACACAGTTGCAGTGAATCACAGAATGGTTTTGGCCGATGGATCCTTAAAGCTCATCCAGTTCCAGCCCCCTTCTGCTAGAACAGGTTGCACCAAGCCCAGTCCAACCTGGACTTGAACACTGCCAGGGATGTGGCAGACACAGCTTCTCTGAGCACCCTGTGCCAGTGCCTCAGCATCCTTATATAGTAAAGAATTTCTTCCTAATATCTCATCCAAATGTCTCTGTCAGATTAAAACCATTTCTTCCATCCTACCCCTACATGCCCCTGTCAAACTCCCTTCTCTGGATTCCTTGTCATCCCCTTTAGGCATTGGAGGTGCTCTAAGGTCTCCCCCTAAGTCTTCTTCAGGCTGAACAAGCCCAGCTCTCAGCCGGGCTCCATAGGAGAGGCGCTCCAGCCCTTGAAGCATCTTCGTGGCCTCCTCTGGATTTGTTCCAACAGGTCCATGTCTTTCTTGTGTTGGGGGTCCCAGATCTGGATGCAGGACTGCAGGGGGGGTCTCATGAGAGCAGAATAGAGGGGGAGAATCCCCTCCCTTGACCAGCTGGTCTCGTTCCTTTTGGTGCAACCCAGGATTTGTTTTTGGAAAGCCCAAGGTGCGCTTACCAGGCTGCAAGTGCACACTGACCAGTCATGTTGAACTTCTCATTCACCAACACCCCAAGCCTTTCTCCTCAGGACTGCTCTCAATCCATTCTCCACCCAGCCTGTGTTTGTGTTTGAGATTGCCCTGACACAAAAGGCCACACAGCTACAACAACGTAGCCTGGGGCCAAGTTTTGCCAGTTCCTTGCGCAGATGACCCAGGGACAGGAGGGTGCAGATGCATCTGCACTCCTGAAAGAGCCTTTAGGTTTCTGCCTGTGGAGCTCGGGGCCTGTTTATATTGCACAAAGCCCAAACAGTGGCAATGAGGACAAAGAGGCAGCTCATGAACAGCTCATCCCTCCTGGTGGGTGAGGCTGCAGCAGCTCAGCGCAATGAGAAGTATGCTGCTATATTGCATTGATTGATTGTGCTCTGCACAGGGGAAGGCAGAAAAAGATTTAAGCATCCAGTTAACTTTTCTGTGAGATAATATAATCCAAACCCTACAGGACTCTGCCAAATCCTATGCCATAGAGATTGCTTTGTGGCAAATTTCTTCATCACAAAACAATGGAAGAGACCATATCACACAATCAAAAGAGGGACAGGCAGCCTGATCGAAGGCAGAAATTAAGCTTATTCTAGAACTGCAGTTACAGGCTTGACCTCAGTCTCTTCCTGCCCATGCATAAAAGGATGGACAGAGAGCCTGTAATTCATGGCAAGGTGATGCCAGCAAATAATTCAGAATATTCACTGTCAAAATGCATCTAGTGTCTGCTGTGTACCAACTTGGGGTGGAATGAAGTGTGTAAGCAAATCTAGTCATCTCCCTGTTCGTGGGCACTTGAACATTAAACAGTGGGAAAAGGAAAAAATGAGTCTGCTATTATCTGAGGAAATTCAATTGTAAGGTAAGAAATCCTGACTTCACCAAGGTCAGAGGCAGAAGTCAACTTCAGTGAGGTCAGAACTATCCAATCCATGCATTTAAAGAGTGACCTTATGAGCACCAAAGTGTATTACAAATGTACAACACAGCTACATTGAATTATTTCACTGCGATTATCACTGTACTAAAAATTATTGCATAGAAAACTATGTTAGGATTGCACATGCTAAACAACTTCAGTATTTAAAGCTCAGCATGTAAACAAGCACTGTGCATGGAAGTGGTGAGGAAGTATATAGTTACTTGAAGAAATACACCTACATATAGGCGCTACAGCACTGCTGACCACAGAATATGAGTGACTGTAGCGAAAGTTTTGAGTTTACTCATCTGAAAAATGTCACTTCAAAATGCAGGGCCAGCAATGAACCAACCGTCACAGAGCTGGGCATTATACTCACGCAGATCACTCCTGAGCTACAGAATGACATGCAGAAATGGCACTGCGCTGTTTCCAGTGAAGGGTCAAAGCCCAGCCCCACATCCAGCAGAGATGTGACCGTTTGCTTAACTCACTCCCACTCTGTTCCTTAAGCACATGCACATTACTCTGGATAATCAGAAGAAAGCATGTCATTTGTTTAATCATCCACATGACTTCACCATTCTTTGCTATGCCCTGATTTCTTTTGGAGGTACCTCATCTTTAACATACTTGTTAAGCTCTATTTTGTTGAACTTGTGAAATCTGATATATCTACCTTTTAATATGTTATTACTATAAAGAACCACACAGACACTCTGTGTGTTGTGTATGCACCCATTTAGATGTATATTTAAACATCTTGGTTTGTAAAAACCTGGGAAAGTAGGCAGGGAATTGCATTTATAATTTTTTTTTTTTCCAGGAAAACTTAAAAAACTTTAATCAATCCAAATTTTGAAGTATTTAGAAATTCCTGGAAGCAACAATAATAAAACTGAGCATATGAAATGCTTTAAAGAGGAATTTAATGGAAACAAAGTAATCCCACAAAATCAAGTTAGGATTTATTTTCACATGGTTTGGACTTAAAATAATTCCAAAATCATGTTAACTGTTGGAGTGGGTAGATGACTGCTATGGAAGCATGTATTTTTTTGTTGACCTGGAGATTAAATGAGAAAGTAAACCTGTTTTTTGGCTTAAAAGTCACTGTGGCCCTCTGATGTAGTAACATCAAGCATCCTCCTTTCGGAAAATTATTTAAACATTGTTTTAATTGACTCCATGTGCTTTATTTATTAGAGCTAGGCATGCTCGTCTCTTTAGCTAAGTCTGCTTTTCTCAGCTATAAAAGCCCTCAGGTACAAAACTAAGAAGGACACATGCAGATGTGATCTAATGAATCACCCAAAATACAAATACTCCAAGAAAACCTTTTAAGGGCTACAGAGGTACAAGGCCAAATCATGATTTAAATGGAAAGAGAGGACCGGGGAAGGATTTAAACTTGCAAGCTTCTAAGGAAAAGGTCAGAGTGAGAGAACTGAGTACAGGGGATATGGGGCAGATGGCAAATAGCTTTACAAAACCAGACCCTAAATTTAACAGCCACCTTCAAGATTTATTTTCTTCATATTTTCATTTTTCCTCATTTCCTTCTTGTTCAAAAGAAAGTGTGCAGTGTTTTTAAATACAGATAAAAGTGCTGAGCCAGACTCAAAGAGGTCATTATGGAAAAAAGCAGCTAGCCTGCGTACTCTGTGTTCCTACTGAGGAAGCTTCTCTTCCCTTCCTACAGTGCACTCTAAACTGCTCAGCCTGATTTAATTTGAAGACTCTGAAGATATAGGGCTCATGCTACTTCCCTTGGGAGAATTGAGGGGAGACATGAGAGCAGTCTTTAATTACAGAAGAACCACTGCTAAAGGAGAAAATAGTCTGTTCTCCAGTCTTATGGTGGATATGAACTTAAACTGCAGCCAGATAGATTCTAGTCGGACATAAGAAAAAGCTCTCTAATGGCAAGGACCACGCAGCAGTGAAACCAATTGCCAGAGCTACACCAACTCCATCTTTGGAGGAACACACTTAAGAACAGATTAGCACACATCAATTGGGAATGGTTTAGTGAGAACTGACTCCTGCATTAGGACAGGGGTATGCAGTAGATTATGAGCTTTCTAAGACCCTTCCCAGCCCTTCTTCTTCTTCGGTAGAATGATAGATCTCTGTTGGCCAAATGCTACTCTCACTGACTCTCTTGTGAACAGCAGACCCACAGAAAAGCAGAATGAGAAAACAACAATGCCGGTGTTTTTCTTCTGCGGCATTAAAGTCCATACAGGCAGATTCAGGACTGACACCTTGCCCACATCATTAGAGGGCAGCCAGAGGCGCAGCCCTGCAGACATTGCTCGCAATAAATGCAATCTGAGGCCACTGCTGCTAGGGACCCTATCCATTGTATACCCTCTGCTAACTGCCCTTCTCAGTCCTTTTAATTCTTACCTAAATCTGTTGCTTTAAATTTTCTCCAACTTTTGGTTACACAGTATGTTAAAGTTGCATTCAGAAAAAATTAATGTATGATGAATATATGTTCTAAGGTTATCAAAAACTTCATGTTACAGCTGGTACTAAGCAACCTATTGCCTTGATGGAATAAAGATAACCAAGTGATTTACCATTTATTAAAGACTCGATTAATGATTTATTAATGTTTTATTAACTATTTATCAATGCAACCTTAAAAAAAGCATGTCTTGTTTCACAGTATCTTTCTCGTTTCTGCATTTATACAAACCTGATCAAACTCTCTCTGTTAGGAAGGCAGCAATGCATGAGGAGCAGCTGCATTTTATGTGTTTGATGAATACTGAATTAAGAAACATCTCAACCCATTTTATCTTTGGGGAAAAGACTAAAGAAAGAGTGAATATATAGATCCATATTTATACATGTACAGGTAAATGACACTGAATGAACACAAAGGCAATAAATCTATGTTGGGTTTTTTTTCCACTCATACTCCATATGAAGGAATGGGAAATTTGCACAAGCAGTTGAGAACATCCTGACCAGTAATGTGTCCTGCTTTATACTGGGCCAAAGGCTTCCTGGGGAAGTGATTTTGATATACTGTCAGTATTGACATGGACATGATAGATACATTCACGGATATGTACTTGATTATCATGTTTCAGCCTCAAACGGATACCATACATTTTCTCCTGTAAAGGGGAAAAAAAAAGCCCAAACAAAAATCCCTTCACTGATGGCCTCCAAGAGAAAGTCGGTTTTCCTGCTATGAATTCTAAGGCAGGAAACACTTTTCTCATGTGAATGTTCTAGCAAGGTCATTATAAGTGGCTAGTGCCCAGGACATAGTTTTGGAGGAACAATGTGTCAGCATCTGCAATGATGCCTTTGTCATACTAGAATTCATCTTGCTACTGTACCAAAATCTACTTAGAAAGCTATTTGGAAATACAGTGCACACATGCTTGAGCTTACTATTGAAAAACTAGAGCTTGTTCTACAAAAAGTAACCATTCCCCTGGCCATAATCCAAAAACACAGTGTTCACCTTGTGGGTTTTATCAATGAGAACGGGTTCCCTATGGTCAAGCAATGTATGGGATGCATTCCTTCCCATGGTAAATTAATACTCCTCTCCCTACTAGCAAGAAAGGAAAGGATAGACAAAAATGACATTCAATGAAAATGAATACAGAAATTACTTTGGAGGCCAACAGCAACTGACTACAAACTTTACAATGTATGGTTTCCTTCCTTATTTTGTTAACATTTGGAAATCCACAAAGAACTTTTCTGTAGAGCTTTTCAACACTCGCTGACTCCTGTATACCTCACACTTCTCAATATTTTTTCTCATACTCTAGCTTTTATGACTAATAACACTCATACTGTTGGCTTAGAGCATTTAGAAGACAATGAAAAAACCCAGCAGATCATGATTGATGTACTTGTTACTCTAACCAACCTTGTGTGTGTGAAGAAACAAACCAATGCTCCATTATAGTGAGAAGGTATCTCAGCTCAAGAGGCTGTTCAAGGGGGAGAGTGATGAAGCAACAGCACACGAACCCACCACTGAATTCCAATTTAACATGTCTGACACAATCCTAAAAGTAACCACAGCCTATAGAACAGTGTGTCTACACTGCCAAATGATTGAGCTCCCTACTGGGTCCTGGGTCCCCAGCGGTCCACACTGTGCATGTAATAGTTAATTTCCAAGGACCCAGGGTAAAATAGGTTGGATGCTTCTCACCAAGGTAGATCAGGATAATTTCCTTAGGATCTATCTCAGGGTGTCTGAGACAAACATATATTGACCAGGAATAATGACACTGATGTACCTTTCCCAATCCAAGAGAGGCAGCAGGCATCTTCCCTACTTGCAGAATATTTGGGTTTGTTAAGGACAGGCCATAATGGCTGCATGCAAGGAGAGCATGATCAAAGCCCTGAAGTTTTGCCAAGCACATGCAAGATGCTGGGCCAGGAGAGGTATTCATATTTCCATGTAACTGTTCCCCTGGAGAGACCTACTGATTGGTCACTAACATGGAACTGCCAGGATGGTTCAGACTTGAAGTCCCACTCATCTGGGATGCTGGTAGACAGTGGCTGGGGCTGTGTCTTTCACAGAGCACTTGAAGAGTACCAGAGTAATCATGAGAGTAAAATCCTGATCCTCAATACTTAGGATCTTAGAATGGCTGAGAATTAGTATCTGTTTAATACTGCATCCAGAACTGGATATTCAGTTAACACCAGCTAACACCAGTTTTAAGAGTCCTAAAAGCTAATGATAGGTCCATAAATATTCAGGTACTTACAGTCATGCGCACTAAACCAAATTCCAAAAAGCTAGGCATCCTTCATCTGTCACTCTTAGATATTAGACTCTTAGGCTAATGACTTTGTTTCCCAATACATAGTACCAGGGTCTTGCTGTGGACAGTATGGTCAAAGCAGTACCTCTTGTTCTTGGCAGCTTCTCGTCCCCACTGAGATGCACAACCATATCCCACTGATTTTATTTATTCAAAACGATACTTGTTGGTAACCATCTCCAGGGATGGCACATCTAATTTTCATGAGGGCCCCAAGAGTTCGGAAGTATGCACTGAACTGTTAAATGCAACATCACATCCTGGCAGTCCAACAGTATAATATAAACAAAGGCACAATAAGTAATAAAAAGCTAATTCTTTCAAAAGTTACTAATACCAGCATATAATTTCATCTTTGCAAGTTAAAAAACATTGGCAACATTTCTCCAAGTAAATAAGCAACTGTGTTTTGAAACTATTCACTGCTGGCACTTGTTTAAGGGAATCTGGTAATTTGTTCCATCCATCCTGAGCTTCAGAAGCAAAAAAGCATGTCTTGAATTGCCTGTTTTCTTCTCTGAAACTTAGGGTTCACACCAAGAGGAGAGAAAAACTATAATTTACAGTTACAAAACAAGACTGCACCTACCCTGAGGCACTCCACTGTGCACATTTATACAATACATTACACCATCTCCTTTACATTGCCAGACACAATCGTTTCATGCTTTTTTCATACAAAATACAACAGTGAACTCAGCAGTCACATGACAAGACCTTACCCATGTAACTTATTGCAAAATACATTTAATTTCTGAAGTCACTTATGCCAATGTCATGAAAATAAAATCTCCGAATTCAGCATCAGGCAAAATTGCATTATTAACTACAGAACTTCTTGTTCTGCAGGCTCAGCACAGAAACTGTTTAAGTTTTACATTGTGCACCAGGTTTTAGACCCATGTAACCAGCTTATAACACAACCTGACCATCAGATGAAACAGCCTACAAAACCATCAGAAATTTGACAGCATCAACTTGTGCCACAAGACACCATCTTTAGTCCTGAAACAGGAGCATCAATTATCTGCAACAGCATATGGAGGAAATTAACAAACCAGGTTAGGCAACTTATTTGAGTCCACAGCTGAATTCTTTTGCGTAAGCCATGATTTGCTTTCATTAAAACTGGACTCCAAGTTGTTACTCATCAAATACAAAGAAATAAAGCTACCACACACTGCTGTACAATACACATTGAAGTCTTTTACAAAAGCTGTGTTTTTTTGCCTTCAAAATCAAGACTCTGCCAGATCTCTTTTATTTTGCTTACCACACAAGCAGTATTGCAGCATGGGTTTTCCTGAGTGGGTGTGCCACTTCTTTTTTATGTTGAGTGTTTCCCTCTTGCATGGTCTCATCAGCACCTCAACTGTAATGCCATTAAACCAGTAGTCTGAAGCTACAGCACAGTGAAAGCTAGAAAAGCTCAAACCTGCCCTTACAGAAGCTGTCTTTTTCCACCATTTAATTTCCTCATCTATGTCATGCTCTTCCTAAGTGTCCCAGTTGAAAACTTGCTTCTCTCTGGTGTATGAAGAATGCACTCTCCCCTACAGAGTATGATTATCTTCTCAGTGCCTACATCAGAGACTATGACTGTTTTGAGGGCGAAGACTGTCTCATTTCTGTCTTATGCAATGCCTAGGGCAGCGGTGGAACTTCTGAATATTAGCTGGAAATTTGGAACAGTGAATATTAGGTGGAAAATCCTGACTTGACAACATAGCCAGCTTGATCAGCATTCAGCAGGCCCTGGATGGACAGAAAACTTCAAACTGAAGCCTGACCATCCGATCCTCTCATTTGGCACCCTGTCTGTTTGGGTTTTTTTAAGGTTAAAAGCTTAATATTTTTGCCAAAAAAAATACTATGTGTTCTGGTCTGTAACAAGGAGCCCTTGTTGCCTCTCACTCAGCCCTTTAATTCTCTTCTCTTACAGAAAGAACTAAGCAACCACCTGAAACCCTACCATGCAACCTGGCATTTATTGTAGTAACTTTAGCCTTTGGGGAAAAAAAACCCAAATCAAACCCCAAACATTTCAGTCTGGATTTCCTTTCCCTCACTTGTCTTGAAGCAGGTCTGTTCCTGCTTCTGTGTGTCCTGCAAACCATGCCAACACTCCCCTTTGATCCACTCCTGCTAAAAACTAACAGGTGTAGAAAAAATGGGTGTATGTTATAGAAGATGTTTTGAAACAACATGTACTTTTTTTGGCATGTCAGCTTTACCCAAATAACACAGATTAAAGAGTAAAGAAAATTGAAGCCAAAACATGCTGAGGTCTTTTCTGATCTTCCTTAAGGTACGGAGGCTTTGGAGTATTTCTGGTAGACAGATTCCCACTGTCACATGCATGTATTTGAGTCATTTCCCAGCTTGTTTTGTTGTAGAAAGCTAATCAGTATGGGGTTGGAAACATTAAATACTCAGAACTGCCACAAAGATATATGACAGCTGAGGTTGCTTGGTCCCACACAGAGACCAAGTCTGAAATCAGCATGTTCTGACTATACACCAGATTAATATATCCTCCTCCCATGCCTGCATTTTTTAAAGCTTTCTGACAGCAACTACATTGAAACAAACTAATTCCTTAAAACTGGCTGGAAAAGGGCAAAGTCCATAACCTTCCTGTCTCCAAACACTGCACTACTTTTTTTCCCACAGGAAAACCAGTGAGTAGCACACAAAAGCCACAGCACTAAAATGCAGCAAGTTCGGTGCTCCAGCATTTAAAAAACATGTATCTACATTACTGGACGATGACATGTATTGTCTTTGTTGCTTCTAGATGGCCAAACAAGAATAGCGAACTGTTCATTAGTAACAGTTTATCAGGGGTCATGTAAGCAATCTGGAACAAACCTGAAGCAAGCCCAAGAAAAGACTACCCAGTAGACCCATGGATGCTGGTAAGCTCTAAGCAGTTAGGGCTATTTGCAACTCCAGCTGGTGTCAAACACTGACAATTACCAGTTACCGTACAAAGATGGTCTGGAATAAACCTGCCAAAGAAACTTTTTTGTTTTTTTCTGTTTTAGTAAGAAGTGCAATCTATTACTGTGTTACAAGTAATTACCGAAAGCAGTTGTTGATCTCACTTCGCTGGAGAGATACAAAGGCTAGATGCAGTAACACAGCATTCCTTTTGAAGGGTTACTTGTGTTGTAAGTGAAAGACACTATAAAATGACAAAGCTGCTGCAAAGGAGACAGAATGATACATTTAGTCAAATTCCCAGTCTTGGCCTTTTCAAAGCACAAAAGCAGCTCCTGCATCCTTTCAAACATGATCGCCTTCTTGTAGTTTACACTGACCATATTAAGAAAAATGGTAATCAGGAGATCATGACAACTTCTTTTAGAAACATACAGTTGGAAAAGACCTTTAAGATCATCAACTCCAACCATTACCCCAAGACTCCTAAGTTCACTACTAAACCAAGTAACCAACGGTCTCATCTATACTTCCAGGGATGGTTACTCCACCACTGCCCTGGGCAGCCTGTTCCAATACCCTGAGCACCCTCTCTGCAAAGAAACTGTAATTTCCTGTTATACAGACTAAACCTCCCATGGCACAGCTTGAGGCTGTAACCTTTTTTTTTGTCAACTTACAAACTAGATTTGTATTGATGCAGTCAATGCACATGAGTGATCTAAGCAGGGAGAAGGGTCAGCGGTGAAGCAGCAAGAATTCAAACAATCCAAGAGACTTGTTTCTTAGTCTGCTGTGGGTCTTTGACAGTGTTAAAATGTTCATGCTGTTTGGTAACACCATCTCCTCTCTTTTAACGCAGAAACTAGCTTTTCAGATAGAGCCAGAGGAAGAAGCACTGACACATTCAGGGCACATTCTGGGGGGTGCTGGTCGATGAGAAACTTAACATGAGCCGGCAGTGTGCGCTCACAGCCCAGAAAGCCAACCGTGTCCTGGGCTACATCAAAAGGAGTGTGACCAGCAGGTCAAAGGAGGTGATGCTGCCCCTCTACTCCGCTCTCGTGAGACCTCACATGGAGTATTGTGTGCAGTTCTGGTGTGCTCAACATAAAAAGGACATGGAACTGTTGGAACAAGTCCAGAGGAGGGCC
>JANRGW010048072.1:0-20851 GCA_024733675.1 Psilopsiagon aymara
AAAGCAGAGAAAATTCAGACACCATGGACAGAAGAACCCTCAAGTCTGGTGTTCTGGGTTCATCAGTCGCACTCATTTTTCTCCTTCTTAGCAGCCAGTGCAGCGCTGTGTTTTCAACTTTCGGCCTGGGAACAGCACTGATAACACCAATGTTTTCAGTTACTGCTCGAATGTTTAGTCTGACCAAGGACTTTCTGAGTCTCACGCTCTGCCAGGTTGCTGGAAGGAAGCAAAATGGAGCACCTGACCCAAACTAGCCAAAGAGGTATTCCATACCATAGCACATCATGACCAGGAAGAAAAAACTGGTGGCAGGGACCCGGAAGAGTTAGATCACTGCTGGGTCGAGCTTGGTATCGGTCAGCAGGTGGCAAGCAGCTGCATTCACTTCCCTTCTCGTTTCCCTTGTCATTATTATTGGTGGTAGCATCAGTGGTTTGTAGTATACCTTAGTTACTGGGCTGTTCTTATTCAGCTCGTGGGAGCTACAGTCTTTCAAATCTTCTCCACATCCCCCAGGGAGCAGGAGGGAAGAAAGATGGGTGTGTGTTTTGGTTTAAGTCATAAATCATGTAGTTTGCTCATTCACTTCCCTCTGTTTCTTCCTCCCCACTCCAAGAGTCAGGGAGGAATGGGAAGAAGAATTGAAAGAAGGTAAATCACACGGGTTGAGATGAGAACTGTCCCGTAACTATGGTACAACACAAATCACTACTGTTACCACCAGTAATAATGACAAGGGAAACACAAGGGAAGAGGATGCAAATGCTCACCACCCGATGACCAAGCTGTGAACTTAACTCTTTTGGGTTCCTGCCCCAGTTTTTATGTCCTGGTCATGATGTGCTGTGGTATGGAACACCTCTTTGGTCAGTTTGGGTCAGGTGTCCTGTTTCTGCTTCCTCCCGGCTTCCCCTGAGACGTGTTTTGGTACATGTGAGGAGCTGGATAGATCAGATAAATCGTCTCTAATTGTTTGAACTCCTGGGTCAGTTTTTCCACAGCTGAGATGATGGAAAGAGGGAGATTGTCTTTGAACTCTCGGAGTTTATGAATCATTTCATCCACTGTTGGTTGTATTATGTCATTCCAGGTTACTGTTGCCAATGATGGGCATATGATTAAGGTACATTCCATGTAAATTTCCACCACATGGGTTGTGTACATTCAACTTCATCTAGATCTATTGGTATATCCCCATTACTCGGCTTGATATTGTAGATCATTTCTACAATGACTGATTGCATCAGAGAATGGATGCCCTTTTCTAGAGTACGCCACTTGGCCAAATGACTTGTAACATCATCGTTGTATGAAAACCTTTCTTTCACAGCTGTCAAGAGCCACCTCCAAAGGCTGGGGGATACTTTCTCTCTTGCAATTGCTTTGCCAATTCCCCCTTCCTTAGCAAGAGATTCCAACTGCTTGGCTTCACTATCTTCTCGTATGTGACCATTGGCACCATTGTCCCAGCATCACAGCAACCACTTGATGATGTGCTCCCCTGGCTGACAAGTAAAGACTTTTCTCATATTCCATGACTTGGTTGAGGTCCAGGGTCGAGACATCACCTCTTCTTCTTCTTCTTCGTCATGTGATGTTGACTCCTGATCAGATGCTGTCCCAGGCAGTGAATACGTTGTTTCTTCATCTTGTTTTGTCTTTCTTGCCTCTTTTTTTTTGGTTTTCCTCTTGCGTACAAGGGGGCAGTCGATATTGGCACAAATTGGTCCTCTGATTTAGCTGTGATGATTATCTCTGTGGTTTGAGTAGCTGCTGTACTTGTCACTGGGGTTTGAGTAGTGGCTGCACTTGTCACTGCTGGTGGAGCAGCTGCTGTGTTTGGAGCTGGAGTAGCTGCAGTATCTGTTACTGTTGAAGTTTGAGTAGCTACTGTACTTGTCCCTGGCGATGAAGTAGCTGCTGTGCTTGGGTTTGCAGTAGCTGCACTGTCTGCTACTCTGCCATCAGATCCAGGGGTATTTTTTTCGTTTTGAAGGTGCTGTATAGTGTTGCACAGGGCTCTGTAAACATAAGCCAAGCCCCATCATGTTGCCATGATTTGTCCACCTGGTGTGACCAGACTGACAACACACTTTCTTTAAGTGTTTTACTAATTTTTCTGAATTTTGCACTTGTTCAGTGGTAAAGTTCCAAAGCACTGGAGGGACTTACTGGCCTGGATATTTGCCCATACTATCCCACACAAGCTGCCACTTGTGAGTGTCCGCCTCTGGGAAAATCCCTTGGTCCTCCTATATCATCATCTAACCCTAGACAAGGCCCAAACCCTACTCTGCATAACTTGGGGCCAGATGAAATGGTTGTGGGTAAAAGACACTCAGTATGCACGCCAACATGGTGACCGCCGCCACAATCAGCAAGCAGGTCTCAAGGTTATCTAAAGGCCATTCAAAACCTCCAAAATTCTCAAACGATGCTGTAAACAGTCTGGTGGGTTGTGCAGGGAGCATAAAAGAATGGCTCCTTCACAGGTTGCTCACCCGAGGAGGTGAAAACAGTTGTGTAATTTCGAAACACTTCTATTATATACCTCCCAAAGTATAGAGTCGGTGACCACAAGGGAGGCAAAAAGCCTGGTTAGTTTCATGATCACTGAGTCTATTGTATTATAAGTCATTCCAATAAAGTGCAATGTAACAAGAACCTTAATCCAGAACCTGTATCTGAAAAATGTTAAGGTAACGAATACCGAATGCAAGTAAAGTACCATACACTGAACCTGTGAGATCCAGAGCAACAACTTTGAGAGCCAATATATCAGCATTGTGATGAGTGACTAGTAATCCTGTTGTTATCTCAACCCTTTGTGCCCCATGTTGTGTGCTAAAAAGAACTGTTGTGGTTTAATCTGTAAATCAAGCAGTTTGCTTACTCACTTCCCCATCTTTCTTCCACCCCACTCAGAGGGCAGGGGGAGAATGGGGAGGAGAATTGAAAGAAAGTAACTCCCATGGGTTGAGATAAGAACAGTTCAGTAACTACAATACAACACAAATCACTTCTGTTACCACCAGTAATAACAATGACAAAGGAAATACAAGGGAAGAGGATGCAATTGCTCACAAACGGATGACCAAGCTGTGAACTTAACTCTTTTGGGTTCCTGCCCCCAGTTTTTATGTCCTGGCCATGATGTGTGCTGTGGTATGGAATACCTCTTTGGTCAGTTTTGGTCAAGTGTCCTGTCTCTGCTTCCTCCCAGCTTCCCTTCCTTCCTGACAGAGCATGAGACTCAGAAAGTCCTTGGTGAAAACAAACGTTCTAAGTCATAACTATAAACATTGGTGTTGACAGAATTGTTTCCAGGCTGAAAGTTGAAAACACAGCACTGACTGCACCAGTTAAAAAGAAGGAGAAAAATGAGTACTACTGCTGAATCCAGGACAGTGATAGCAAGTATATCAAGTCAAAAGTACATGTATATTATTAACAGCCAAGCTCATGCATTCCAGTTTAAAATATTTCAATTAAGAATCTTCTAGCTATGCTCCTAGCATGCGACACACACACACATTTGACAATGGAAATTACTGAAGACAATGTCCCACTGTAATTAAAATAATGAAGGGCAAAATTTAGCAACACTCCCACCCACTGTTCACCCTTCCCATTTTACTGCAAGTAGAAATACATGCTTTGTAGACCACAAATACCCAGGTTGATTAATTACATGGCTATGCAATATTACTCATGCATTCCCCCTGAAATGTCAAAAGGATTAGGAGTGCCACATCTTTCCTCCCAAACTCTAATCTTAAGGAGTCCTACTGCAATGAAAACGGTGCAATTACTTTCTTACACTGTCAATTTTGGAATAGGAGGAAAAAAGATCTTTACTAACAGCAAATTATGCCACCTCTTTATGATTGATTTAACATAGAAAAAACCATGTAATTCCTTTTGTCATTGCAATCTATAATGCTAACACTCTAACAATGCCACCTTAGTTGTGCGACATTACATTAGGATTAAGAATAACGTTAACATAAAATATAGCGTAACTTTTTGTATTATTAGTCTTCATCGATGCATTATACACTTGGTGTATTACAAGGCCTATTAGTGTACCATTTTTTTTGGATGATGCAATCCAGTCTAGCAGTATCTTTTCAAGAAAACCACTAGTGCAGCATATTATACATATTAAAAATGAAACTCCTACACAGAAAAGGGCCATATATTTTCCATTTTTCTACAAACAACAGCTGCAGAGCTAAGGAGTAATACTTACCCAAGAACACAATTCCATGTTTTTCAGGCCATGCCTACCTTTAAACTAGTCTAATACAGATGATGACTGCCCCATCTTGAAGCTTCAAGATGGGGATGGCTCAGTTTCTGTGATTGCTTATATACATCAAGGACCAATGAATCACTGGGCTAGGAAGTTCTTAAAAGAATATAGGAGGGCCTCATTTTATGTTGCATGACTTTGTAATAGTTATTAATTTCTATTTCAATCCACAATACTATGCTAGTTGCTGCATGAACACTGTAAGAAACAGCACTAGCCTTGTAGAGAAAACCATATAAATAAAATACAGGCCTGGGATTCACAGAAAAGAATGAACATTCTTACTTTCATCTTGCAGATTTCATTGTTCAAGTACTCAATTAGGTTTGTACATTCCAAAATTTCCAGGTTTGGGCCAGAACAGGTTATAAGAATGCCATATAATACAAAGATACATTTTCTTTCTGGTTTAATAATTAAAACAGATAGAATTGATCATGTATTAATCTAAGTTGAAAATTCATGAGACTTGATTGTCTTGACCATTCTCACACTTGATGTAGGGTCAGTAAAGGTTTTTTCTTTTCATTCATCTCTAAGAAGAATAAAATAAACATAACAAGCATCACAATAGAGTGGAAAAATTGCAGTATGAAAATGTAGGCTCAAATGTCCCATCAGAGAGGGTTGTAAATTCTACATTACCCATTCCTTGGTCAGAGAGCTATTCCACATGTGGACTAAGAATGGAGTTGCAAAATCATTAGAGTTTATATCTCAGTCTGTCTGTAAGTTCTGGCCTATTTCTTTAGAAGTGTCACCTCTTCCTGTTTAACATATCGACCTGCCTATTTGGCATTTGACAGCACTATTGAATTTTTGCTGAATTTTATGCTTCAGGAAGGACATAAAGTAACAGGATTTCCCCTGGACTCACCCCCTTTACAGCCTCAAATTAATTTACTATGAACTTCAGATATACTTCTTTACTTCTTAATCTCTTTTTTTTTTTTTTTTTTTTTTTTTAGGAGGCAGTGGGGATTAAGGGTTCCCTTTACTCTTTAGAAATTGTTTGGAAATAATCAAGTGTGTTTCCAATACGTAAGGAAATAAATGTCACCTTTTTTTTTTTTTTTTCTCCTCATAGTTTATTGGCTTGCTTAGGTGGCTCTCAGAATGTGAAATTGTCTCAGATGATCTCTCTACATATCTGTGTTCCTCTTTTATATTTTCACAAAGCATAGTGTCCAGGCGGGGACTCCAGTTTCCACTAGGTGTCCAAGGGTCGGAAAGTTAAATATTACTACACTGACAAATGAAACATCTACATTCTTCTGTAGATTCAAAGGAAGATTTTAAAAAAGCTTTTAGATTCCTAATTCTCATTACAGCATGAATTACATCAAGAAGAAAGATGTTCTCCCAAAAATGGTGTCATGACATTTAGCAGTACAGAAAAGAAAAATTAGATGCCTGGAATTCACAACAATCACATTGCTATCCAAATAGTGTATACAATTAACAGGAAAATATAAACATGGAGGATTCTTAACAGGCATCAAACTGAGCTGAAGCTAGTTAACAAGGCAAGTGTGAGGAAAAGCCCAAGTTGAATTTATGTTATAATTCAGGTGTGCAGACCTTTCCTTCTATAACAGTCTCAGCATCTTCTAACTTCAGGTGTCTAAGGCATGGACTAAGGGACAAGTGACTGGTGATTTATTTGAAACAGGCCTTGAAAAGGAAGATTTAGAAGATGGAGTGCTGAAGTGAAGGGTGGAGGAAGGGATAGAAAGAGTGGTGAAGGGGAATAGCAATGTCTTCAATATGCGTAGGGATCACTTGTGAGAAAAAATTGCTATGCAGTAAAATGAACTGCAATTCTAATTGCCCTTACTGGTCATATGACAGAAAAGGTTGCTGAGAGAAGATATGTCCTAAAGATTTCTTCTGAGTCTCAAAAGAGCATTGTTTATAGTCTACGGATTCAATTCTTCCTCTTCCTGCTACTGCGCTTCATAGCTTTAAGATACAGTAATTCTAGGTTCCACTTCACAGCAGACAATTAGATTTACCAATATTTAATTTCAAAGCACAGTGTTCATGACTGCAATAACTTCAGTGAAGGGACAGGGACACCCAGAGCTCATAATTCAACTAGAATTTAACATTCTAAAACTTTCCTATTGTTAAATCCATGCTTTCCAACTTCCCTTTCATTTTTTCTCTTCGTCACTTTGCTCTACTTGTGTTCAGTGTTACTATTTTTCCCAATTACCCTTGGATTTTCATCCATCATGCTACAAATGTCTTTATAATTCCTTCCCTTTGTAGAACAAATCAATGTCTTTCTTCTCTTCCTTTGTTCCTTTCTTTTCTCTCTTTCTTTTCTCTCTTCCTTTTATTTCTTTCCTTTCTTTCCTTTTTTCCCTTTATTCCTTTTCTTTGTTTACTTCTTCTCTTTCTTTTCTCTCTTACATTTATTTCTTTCCTTACTTTTTTTTCTTCCCTTTCTTTTCATTTATTTCTTTTCTTTTTTTATTTTTTCTTTATTTCTTCTCTTTCTTTTCTTTCTTCCCTTTATTTCTTTCCTTACTTTCTTTTATTTCTTTCCTTTGTTTATTTCTTCTCTTTCTTTTCCTTCTCATACGGACAGTCAGGGAAGAAGACAGAAAGGCAAGTATTTACATGGGACTCAGAAGAACATTGAAGATCTGACTTCAGGCAGAAATCCTAAGAACAGGCAAGAACAACTGTAGAATTATTTTGTCTCCTAACACACTCGCAGCGTAAATTCTGGGCTGGTTGTAAGTTGTCTTGGTTTATCAGACCATTAAATTGTGGTTGAATGAAAAGTCTGAGCCAATTTCATAGCTTTTAAGCACCAAAGGAGATTATATTGCAATTCCTTCTCCTCCCACAGAAAGCTTCTCTGGGTAACATCAGATGGACCGGTTTTTGATTAGCCAGCTCAGTTTTTCATTTTGGAACTGGTATTGATGGTTGCATGATTTTCTGCGGAATTAGTATACTGAACTTGCTTACTGAACAGTTAGGTAAGCACCACAGGTGGTAAGATGAGAATGGAAAGAATGAGATGATCGAAGAGGAGGTAAAGGAAAACTGAACTATTTTGGCAACACTAACTGCAATAGAAAGAATCAAGTGGCAAACCAGATAAGTCTTAGTATGATCTGAGTGTACCTTTAAATGCTAGAGAGTTGTCTACAGTCAACTCAAAGTCTTGTAGTCCAAGGCAGTACCAGCCAAAAGCTAAGAATAACCAAATAGATGTCTCAGAATGAAATCCTTGTGCAACTTAATTGTGTTTCCATTCAGATTTGAAAAGGTGAGTTACATGCATTAGTATTGCCTGGTTTAATTTACATATTCATCAAATGAGAGACTACTTGTAGCAGAGACCCACTTCAACATTGTCAAACCAGTCCTTCCACAGACTTATTAGAAAGAGTCAAGTGGCAAGCATAGTGTAATTCTTTACAAGGTTCATATCTCTCCAAAGGGGAGTTATAATGCAGTATAACACAATGAATCCACTCATTGCCAGAGTCTCTATGAACAGATTCACCAGGAACTGAAGACTGCTTCATATAATGCACATATTCCTACGCCTTGCAGCAGTCCCAGCTGTACATAGTTCCTCCTGCTGACACCAGGACTCCATCAGTCTTTGGTAACATATCTAGCTGCATGCTTTAGGATCTCATCCTAATGAACCAGCAAAATGCTAAAACACTTGCTACTGCTGCTGGCAGGGATGGTAAAGAAGAAAAAGTACAGCAGTCAGCTTCAGCTGACAAGGTCCAACTTCCTCACCACCAAACATGTTTTAGATTGCAAGCTACTCTAAATTTTATTTAAATTGTCTCCTATAAGACATTATTTTCCATGTATGAGGATGCCAATTTTTAGTAAAGTTAGCACTCTATTACTTAGAGTGAAGTAAGCATTATATATAACCACTAGGACTCCCCAGGTCCATCCATTCCAGTAAAATAAATGATTCCCAAGACTCTTCTGTCATTGAGGCTGCTGTATTAAACTTGATTCAGGTATATATTCAGTAGAGAATGACAGCTGACCTAGGGCAATGTCCTGCAGGAATAAGTCCAACTCTTTAGAAGTGTAGATGATGCTTTTCCAGTGTCCGGGCACATCCTTAACTTGCTCTAGTGTAAATAGTTTTATCTGCACAGTAGTTCACTATGAAGATATTAGAATTAGTGATACCACTACAAGGAAATCTGAATGAGGGCTTGAGAAACTGGTGTTTCCTCAAAGCAATAAATTAGTGTCAATGTTAAAGATAAATATGTAAAAAATCAATGATTATTTAACTTCTGAAATATTATAAATCCTTATTAAATAATATTTATGAGGGGCATATATGCAAGGTAATACAAACAGAAATTATTATCCTACAATAACAGAACAACTCTACAACACCATCTTAAAAAAATCATCCAAAGTTAAAATAAGCTTTGGTTAAAATTACTCATAATTTTCAGACAAGGTTAATGCAGTGATGTGTTACTACAACTGAGTGATTTTTCTTGGAATTTTTTAGTGTTCATTAGTAATTAATTTCTCTCCTTTAAAGAAGATGAAGCCTTCTTTGCATAAAAATGAACCATGGACAATTTCCAAGGGCCTGAATACATCTTTTTTGCTAGAATGCTTCAATAAATAACCAGGTCTAGGATAAACAGAAGAGACTTGATCAGAGAGACAATTTAGTGACTATGGCTAGCTAATTTTGCATGTGATTTTGCGTTACTTATTTGCTGGGGAAGGACAGAATTTCATACTATTTCCAGTTAAAATTAGGAACCCAGACATACCCTTGGGCAATAGAGAAAAATGTTTAACCTCAGGGCACATCAATACAGGAGTTAGGAGGTAGTAAGGCTCTGTACTTAGGTGTTCTGTGTTGACAAGCCCATTACCCACACAAAAAGTTCATCTTCGAGATCCTGGAGGAGTAAAAGCAAAATTTTAGAAAGAGGAAAATAAAATCCTTTTCTTGCCTCTGAAATAAGTATATTTCATGTGTGTATAACTGCGGTGCGATTCTTCACAAATTGAGAACAGTCGGCATTTTGATTTGTCCTACTTAGTCAAATAAATATACATATGTATAATTGGTATCAGCTTTCACCAGATGGTTGTGCAAAACATGAAAACATGAGAAAGTTTTCTGACAAAAATATGTCAATACCTGTAGTAAAAATGCAAAAATACTAAATCTGGGACAATTTTGCTAATCCAACATGGGCTGGTACGTCTTACCAAAATTATTCTATCCCATACCATGTAATCTTGCTCATATCACTTCTCACTTAAAAAAGTTTTCCTGCTAGTCAAGTTCACCTAAAGGACTTAATGTACTAAATGCGTCCTGGTATTAGGGAATACCTAGTGATATTGACAAATGTCCACCAGAGTCCAGAATGAGGTGGAACCACCCAACTCTTTTTCACCTGTGACCTGCTGATATAATGAGCACTAATTTGAATGGAGATCTTGGAAATACACTGGCTTGCTCATTACTTTCTGTTCTCTGTCACATCTATTCTGTGACCTACTGCCTCCGTTCCTCTGTTTTACTCTTGGTCCAACTGTTGTTAACTATTATATATTTTCCTTCACTGTTTCTTACTTGAAGCTATAATAGGCAGTTATTCTGAGTTCTGCATGATGTAAGGAAGTCTTGGGAAAAAGAAACACACTCACGTATGTGTGTAGTGTTCAGGGAGGTTACAGAGCGGGGAATAAATGTCTGTATTCCTTGGTGTGATTGCAATTTGATTTGATGCAGAATTATCAAGCAAAGATATCTGACCTGTGTTATGCAGGAGGAGTTACACAAGGTCTCTTTCAGGCTTCAAATCTATGAATCTATATCAGCAATGGAAGTACATATGAGGTGACCTTCCCAGATTCGCAGTATTCTTCAGTTGAGAATGTCTTATCTGACTACTCATATAACAAGAAAAGGGTTGTAACCAACAGTCTCAAAATTACCTGAGTATATTTTAAAGTCATGCAAGGTCATTTGTAAGGATTTGTTAACTTTGAAAAAGCATTTTCAGTCTGGGATTTATGTTGTGATTTTTTATTTTTTAATGCGGATTAAAACATGCTTTGGAGGGATGATTTTTAAAATCTGCTGGGAAAGATAACCTTTAGGTCCTAAGCAAAGGGTCTAGTCAAGGAGTGTTCTGTCAAACTTCTGTTTTTTTTCTGTGCCTAGAGAACATCAGTACATAAAAAGACAATTGCTAAGACACTCTTCCCTTGCTTTTACTCCCTTGTTTAGCAATACCTGTAGTTTATTTGAAAGAGCACAATAAATGGCCCTGACAATGAGCAATGTGGCCTTCAGAAATAATCATAGGTGATACTTAATTCTTGCAGTTTGTTGACCAAAGCAGGGTGGGTCAAATACCCTTGTCTGGTCTAAGCCTGAAAAAGGTGTCGGAAAAATTTCAGCACTGTAAACCATGATGATCTGGGACAGAGAAGCCCTAGATTTCTGGAAGACCAAGGTTCCTGGAACCACTCTGCAAGAGAACTGGGCTGGAGGAAGTAGGGGGAGAAGAATTATATCCTCTTTTTCCTGCTTCCTGAAAACAGAGCTCAGGTGAGACTGGAATGGATGAAGCCCTCATTTCCCATGGGTAATTGCAAATCTCATTTTTATTTTCTTCTGAAAGACAGTGTTTCTCAGACAGCTAAAGCTCCTGGACTAAGTGGGCTTCCCAGAGTCGCACACTTCTCCTTATCTATGCTAATTTTATTTCCAATACTAGTCTGCCGTCATTCAGCCTCCACAAGCTAGGACATGACATCGAAGATAGCAATGAAAAAGAGGGTAAAAGAAGGGCATATCAAGCAGCCTCGAGTCCCCTTTGTTATATTGTCCAACCCCAACATACAATTATATGTTGTCTGTATGATCTGTCTTCCAGCAACAGGACATGTGGATATGTGTGTTTGTAGGAAGCAGTGTGCTAGGGTTGAGCAGTTAATTCAGATAAGATGTCCTGTGTATCTCCATCATGCCGTGGCTTTAAGAAGCTCTACTGGTCACTACAGAGCTTAGTGGATCTCAAAGGCATCACCAGCCTTTGGTCTGTGTTTCTCTCTAGGGCTTCTACCCCATGGATACACTACTTCATTTCTACGTTTCAGTGAAGAACAAGGAATCTAGCTCTGCTACCTATGAAAAAATAATGACAACAAAAACCCCAGAAAACCCCCCAAAATAGCCCACACAAAAACGTGGAGACAGTTTGATTTATAGTCCAGTTTCCAAAGTCAATGAAAATATGAGCAAGTCCCCCCCAGCTGGCCAGGGATCAGGGCTCGCCCACAGATCACTAAGTCAGTGAAAGAATATTCTTTATCTCCTTCTCTGTTTGCCTTGCTCAGTGTCATGAGTTTGTTGCCTTTATCAATCTGCTTCCTTTCTCACCTACCTGTTTTGCTTTCAGTTAAACTTGCTACTTCTTCTTTTCAACAAAGGAAATAGTTCCTGACATGAATAGGAAATATTCTTTTGTAGTACGATGATGTATTACAGATATATATTAAAGAATTCTACAGTGTAATATATTATTCCTGGAATATTATTCTTATCTTTAAATCTGAGTTGTAACTACATAGTTAGTGACCCCAATGCATTAGAATGCATGAATATCCAGCCTACAGCCTCTCATATTAATGTCCTTTAATCACTTTTTTTATTTATTTTTTTAAGAACACCTCAAAAGTAAGTCTCTTAATAAGGACAGAAAGTCAATACTTGAGATCAGGATTTTGTGGGGCTGGAAAACTTGATTTGTAATTTAAAAGATCCTGATGTACTGAGGGTATGGAACAGAAGAAAATATCAAAGGCGTCCTCAGGCATCCCACCTGGAAACCTGCTGTTGCTGATGCCTTGGAAATACCTCAGGTGTTTTGCTGATTATGTGCAGAGTTATGGAGACAGGCTATTCCCCTTTCTTGCTATCATTGTCTGAAAAAGGAGAACCTAATGTCTTATCTCCTTAGGCAAGCCCTTAGTTTGGAAATTACTTGAGACAAAAAGTAAGAGGACTGATGATACAGAAATACTTCATATCCTTTCCTTTTTGGGACTTTTTCTGTTATGCAAGAACCTTTTCGGTTTCTCTTTTCTCCCTCAAAACACATACACCTTCATATGTACATACAGATTTGTTTAAAAAAATGACTGCAGGGACTATAAGGAGCTGTAATACTAAATACAGTGAGTCTGTATCTGTATCTGCTCTCCAAGTATCTTCAGTGCCTTCCTGTCCACATCTATCTTAGATTCCTCATCCACATTTTCAAACCCATGTTCTCTGTGCATTGACCAATATAACTTCTACTGCAGTCATTAATGCTTTTCTAATTGTAGTTAATGACAATTCAAAGGTGACTTATTTAGCAAACCCTATCAGAATTTGTAGATCCTAGCAAAACCAGGATGGGAAAGGATCGTATGGTGGCGTATGACTACAGAGCAGATAGGTCAGCATCTCCCAGAAGAATCTCTTTCCTACATCTCACCTAATCATTCCCAAAATAGTGCTGGTGCGTGAAATGAAGTTTTTTCTCCACATCTCTACTTCAGTATCTTCTTAAGGGACTTAAGATCATGAAGTCTTTTTATTCCAGTGGGAAAATGATTTTCTATAGAGAAGGAAAATCAAGATCCTGAAGACAAGTCAGGACACAGAAATGCAATCTATAATTTCTTACCAGGATAAAAAAAGACTTTGCCATAAATGAGGCAGTGATTTCTGAGATCAGAGACTGCACCAGAATCCTCCAGGGCAGGATCCTCTCTCCAAAAGGGAGTGGTAGAGGAAACTTAGAGAAATAAGACAGACAAAACAGCCATAGAGGGATTTCTTGCTCACACGTTCCCCAACACCTGGCAGCTTGTGGTGTTAGCACTTCCAGAATTGAAACTAATATCCATTGCACAGTCTTTGACAACCTCCCACAAACCAGTTCTTTCAGAATTTGCCTGCTGTCTTTTTTTAATCCACTTGGAGCCTCAAAAACATCCTTTGGTGATGAGAAACTCAGTTAAAATACGTGTTGGATGAAAATGAACTTCATTTGTTTCAGTATTATTGTCCAGAAACCTCTTGGATAGCCCCTGGCTTTTGTATTTTAGGGACTAATGATAGAGTATTCTCTTTCGCTTTTCCATTTTTAACATGGCTTTACAGGCATTTTTGAGAAACCTGACACAGTCATAATTTTCCCAAGCTTCAAATTTTGACTATAGAGTCTTTTCCTGTACAATACACATCCACCAACATAGAACAGCTTTGTCATCTTTTCCTTCATTTCTTTTCTGACCCTGATAAATCACCTTTTTATAAGCTGTGAGAACTGCAAGCAAAATTCAAAATACGCTATGCCTTACACTTGTTCCAAGACTGCCTCCTTACATCTCCATTTCTCCAGCTTCACACAGGAGCTCACAAGTTCATGGGAACTGGCGACACTGCTATTTAAGCACCTTCGTTCTCCATTTATGGCCCAGAGTCTGCTTGGCTTTCGTTTGTACAGGGGATGCTTTGGGCCCGTGAGCAGTGGAAAAACTCTCAAGATAAGTAATGGTTGAGGCAGCTGCTTGAGTGGATCCATCATTATCACTCCAATATGCTCTGTGGATAAACAGAGGCCTTCAGTCCCTGGGGCTGTTAATCTGACACCTTTCATGGAGCACTAAAAGAATTTGCTTAAAATTAAAAACAATGCACAGCTGTTTCAATGGATAAGTCATGCCATTTGCATGAGGATAATGGATAATCAATATACAATGGTGACACAAATTAAATGTGGATTAAACAGTCATTGTTCCACAGCTATGCTCTGTGTGATTTTTCCAGATATCATCTGATAGTTCTGTATTTTCTGTTATTGCTTAGAGAAAAATGCATTTCTTCGTTTGGAAGACACTGTTTCTTTATCAGCCACACTCCTACAAAATAAACAAATGGAAGTGCTAATTTCCCCTGTTATCTACCAAATCAGAGGTCACTTTTTGGAGAGTGGCAAAGGTTATAGTGGGAAAGTATTTTTTATCCTTGCAGGCCACAGTTATTCTTGGTGCAAGAGACTATGAAGGTAGGCCAATATTTATGGGGCAGGAGGAGCTTAAAAAAATTTAAAATTCTAAAAACTATCTTATTTCAGATAGACTTTCTCTGTATTTAATAGGGAAACATAGGCATTTATCCTAAAAATGCAACATAAGCCATATGGGATGAATCATTCCCTGGAGATGTCTGTCTCTCTTCACTCAATACTGAGGGAGCCAAGACAAACTTCCTAGTTTAGGTGTCCAAATTCTGGGTGACTACAATTAACTGAAATGAGTTTTACTCCTCTTTGTTTTGTAAGAGTTACCTAGTAATATTCAGAGTTTTAAAAAAATAATCCTGTTTTCAGTTTACCTATACAGTGGTCAGGAAATATTTCAGTATTTTTAATGTATTTAAACTCACAGCATTTAACACAGTTACTTCCAGTGTAGAAGATCAACAAAGTGCTTTATCTGAAGTTACACAGAATTTCTTTTGTGAAGAAGTTTTGATCTTTTTAAGCTCCAGTGGCATTTAGGTACTGAACTCTTATAGTCTGCTTTGAAAGAATTATATTGTGTTGGCAAAATTTCACCTAAGCCTCGGTGCCAGGAAAGATCTGAAAGAGGTTGCTGAGGGAGAAGTTATACACAGGACCAAAGGTAGAATTTAAACTGAATGTAGCTCTTAATCATTTCACATAAGTCAACCAAACCCAGCAATTAATAGCAAAAAGTAATAATGAACTTCTGTTTAACATACACTACTTAAATAACCTCAATTCAAATCACTGACCTAGAAGTATTAAACACACTCTTACTAATCAGGTGAAAAAAACATCCAATGCTCAGAGAAATTTTTTTTTCATTTCTCTGAGATAAATTAAATTTTCAGTCTGTGTGATAGTTTTTCACACACAGAAATGATCGGAAAAAAAAATAAACAAAACTTTCTTCTTTTTATTTGTCAAAATATTTATTGAGAGAAAGAGGTGAAGAGTGTTAAAATCAGAATTATTTTAGCCAAAGATCTTATATGCTAAATAAATTAGCATCCATTTTACAAAGCTCTTTACCTTGGAAAAGAAAATATTGGAAAGGCACATTCACTTTCTATTTAACCCTTTCTTTTTTCTTTCAATACAAAAAATTTTTGGCAAAGGAAAAGTAATGTATTTTATTATGGTGGTAGATATGTGAGTTTAGAGCTAGTCCTTTAACCAGATCGAGAAGAAATCTACTCCTCTCTGTTATGCATGGGTATTGGAATGTCAGCATTTGTAATACAAAGGCAGCCAGAGACTGAGGCAAACCTCAAACCAAATTGATACTAGGTTAGGGTTTGAAGGGAAATTATATATAATCTAGTTCCAACCCCCTGCCACAGGTAGGGACACCTTCCACTAGACCAGCTTGCTCAAAGCCCCATCCAGCCTGGCCTTGAACACTTCCAGGGGTGGGACACAGCTTCTCTGGGCAATCTGTGCCAGTGTCTCACCCCCTACAGAGTAAAGAATTTTTTCCTAATGTTTAATCTAAATCTACCCTCTTTCACTTTAAAGCCATTCTGTCTTCATTTGCCCCTGTTCTGTCCCTACAGGCCTTTGCAAAAAGTCCCTCTCCAAATTTCTTGTAAGCCTCCTTTATTTATGAGAAGACTGTGATGAGGTCTCCCTGAAACCTTCTCTTCTCTAGAGTGAAAAAGCCCAGCTCTCTCAGCCCATCTCCAGAGCAGAGGTGCTCCATCCCTCTGAGCATCTTTAGCCCTTCTCCGGACTCAGTCAGGTCCATGTCCCTTTTGCATTGGTGGCCAAGGAGCTGTATGTACTACTCCAGGTGGGGTCTCTCCAGGCCAGAGGGGGAGAGCAGAATCACAACCCTTGGCCTGCTGGCTATGCTACTTCTGGGGGAGACTGGGATATGGTTGGCTTTTTGGGCTGCAAGCACGCATTGCTAGATCACGTCTAGCTTCTTGTAAACCAGTACCTCCAATACCTTCTCCTCAGGGCTGCTGTCAATCCCTTCTGTGGCCACAGTTCCCTGAGTGCGATTGTCCAGCCAATTCTGTATCACCAAGTGGTCCATCCATCAAATCCATGCCTCTTCAATTTAGAAGCAATGATAGCATGAAGGACAGTGTCAAGTGCTTTGCACAAGTCCAGGTAGATGACATCAGTTGCTCATCTCTTATTCATCAGTGCTGTGCCCCCAGCATAGAAGATCGCCACCAGATTTGTCAGCCAAAATTTGCCCTTAATGAGGGATGTCAGCTCTCACCCATACCACCTTATTATCAGTGTGATTTAGCATATTTTCTTGGAGGATCTGTTCCTTGGTCTTGTTGGGCAATGGTGTGAAACTTACCAGTCTGTAGTTTTTCTTGGAGTCAGTAGTGAAATTTGTACTGATCTCGCAGGGAGCAGAGGAAGACCTATACTGTGAGCTTCCAAACAGTTCACCAGAAGTCTTTAAAATACATGGCCTTGCTTGGTTCTCCTGTTTGTCTGCCTAATCTGTGCTGTAATGGGATTGATTTCATTTGCACTGCTACTAGCCATCTGAGCTGTTCACCGTTCCCAAAGTTTTTTGCTTTCAAGCTGGCTGAAAGCTGACATTGCCTTTTTGTAATATATTTATCTGGGTGTTTGCTGGCAGGAGTGGAGAGAAATGCCAGTTATATAAGTGAGAAAACCTGTTTTACCAGTGAAAATAATGTCTACAATCTGGAAGATTTAAATGAGTCAGACATTATGATACACATTTAAACCAAAACCCTGATGATAAATTTGAATCCATCAAATGCTTGGGCAATCAGTGAAGAAATACTCATGTGTCTTAAGCTATTCACAGGTATAAGACTCTGCATGACTGCTCCCTCAAGTGGGAATATTAAAATTTCTGCAAGAGAAGTAGGAAGCACAGGTTCTTACTGAGGGTCACATCAGCTGCAAAACCAGTTGCATGACATATCCTGAACAGCACACACCATCAGTCAAGCAAAACACCACTGCAGTAGATTAGAAGTGGCCAAATAGCAAGGGTTTATGGTAAGCATCAGTCACAATTTCAGCTGCTTGCAAAATCAGAGTTCAGCTCAAAACTCATCTATTAATGTATGGCTGTTTTGGTTTTTGTGGTTTTGCTTTTTGTTTGTTTTTATTTTTTTCAAAGCAAAGATCATAGTTTTATCTATTTTTAATGATGTCTGCCTGTAACAGCAGCTAATTAGAAACATCTAATGCAGGAAAACATCTGCAAACTAAAATTGTTTTCAGCCAGTGTAGAAATGATGTGTTAAGCATGTTGCACTCTCTCTCAGTATGATAGCAACTAAAGTGGCTTAAAATTAGATTCATTTATAAGGCTGGACACCATTAATATCACCCCCTGCATGACAGTAATTCATTTCATTCTGATTTGTCTGCACAGTGGTAGGGGCTCTGGTCCCTGTATTCAGATCATAGGCCTAATTAGGTACTGATTATAGAATTCATATTTTCTCATTTAAGACAGAATATCAAACATTCATGCCTGGTATTAGGCTTGTTTACTATTGGACTATTGTTTTATTAATAAACACTGCTATACATGCGCACACTAACTTCAGGGTCAAAAATTGAACTACGTTGAAACTGGACCTTCACATACTGGTTTCTCTGGAATTTTTGATGAAAAGGTGCAATCTTTAATTAGCATCAACCACTGTGATTCCAGAGGGAGTAATAAAACCTTGTGAGTTTCTTTATTCTACCTTCTGCTTTAACATACCAGAAATTCAATGACAAAAAGTGGATTAAAGGTTTGTGGTATCAAATAAAACTTTATGCCAGATATTTAGTTTTATTTTTATTTAAATCTTGAGCTGACAAACACAAAGCTACACTTCTAATGCAGAATAAATTCTCCAGATCAAGTAGTTTGCAGAAAATTTCTTGATTCAGAGTCAGAATACTCATTTCTGAGCACTGTGTAACAAGAGATGGAAAATCCTCCTGCTCAAATCAACTTGCACTTACAGAGTTACAGATTACATCAACCTGCTGTTCTTTTCATCTTAGGCCTGTTTGAACCAAAGTCCATAAGTTCCCCAGCCCCTCTCCAAAGATGTCAGACGCTAAGAGAACCTCATTACTCTCTACTATGATTGACTTTGCCTACTTTTGTGCTCCTCATCAACCTGTGACTGGGCCAAACAGCAAAACTCTGTCTCACCTTGACCTTTCCAGCACACTTGGAAAGCATACCTTTTCTGTGAGCAACTTTTACAAAAACAAGTCCTTGTGAATCATGAGTGTCTGCCTTGCAAGCGTCTCATAGTCTTGCTGGAAGACCTTTTCCAAAAGTAGAAGAAAGAATCTACAGGTGAGATTAATTTTACCTATCTTTTGACATGTAAGAAGCAAATTGACAATAATGTGCACTTATCAAATTTCCTCCAAGTGTCAACAGAAAAAAAAAATACCACTGAAGGAAAATGCAGCTAGTACATTCTGTATGTGTATCTTAATGTGAGGTGAATCAAGGAATAACCCAGGTACGCAAATATAGGTTCGTAATGTAGTGAATGGTGCTGTTAGATGTCTGAAATATTGTGAAAAGGAATAGCTCTTAGATGCCAGAATCCAGAACTTGGCATTCTTTACCTATCTTTGCAAAATCCCTTGGAAGCTCCAGGACACAAAAAAGGATTTCCTCATTCTTTTAACCTGTCAATTTTGAATGGGCTGAGACCTATCAAGGTTAGCATGCTTTACTTTTCAGTTTTGTCACTACTTGCAGCGATTTTGGTCTAAAATAAGGCTAGAAAGACTCAACCAACATTCTAAGGTTTATAGTATGCTGAAGAAAATCCAGACAAATCCCAGTATTTCAATCCTCATCATTTCCACATAGAGAAACTCCCAAAAGGCTCAGAGGATAAATGTGAAGTAATACATTTTTATATATAAAATCATAAGGAATAATGGGATAAATCAATTACTTGAACAAAAACTCTCCAGCTTGCCACTATATTTTTCATATATAAAAAAAATGCATGTGGGTTCTTCTTCAGAAAATAAACAAACCAACCAAAATGAGAGGGTTTGTTTCTTGTACTTGAAAGGAGTTAATGTGAAGAGAAAGTAGAAACTTTATAAGATGATGCAAATGATTAGAAATTAGGGACCTTAAAAGTTATCTAGTTACAAGCCCCTGCCATGGGTAGGGACACCTTTCACTAGACCAGGTTGTTCAAAACCCCATCCAGCCTGGACTTGAACACTTCTGGGGATGGGGCACAGCTTCGCTGGGCAACCTATCCAGTGTCTCACGCCCCACAGAATAAATAATTTCTTCCTAATGTCTAATCTAATTCGATCCTCTTTCACCTTAAAGCCATTCACTCTCATCCTGTCACTACACATGCTTGTAAAAAGTCTCTCTCCAGATTTGTTGTAGGCCCCCCTTAGGTAATGGAAGGCTGTTACAATGTCTCCCTGAACCTCCTCTTCTCCAGGCTGAACAAGCCCAGTTCTCCCCAGGTGGTGCTTTGTGAGAGCAGAGGAGAGGGAGGGAATCACTTCTTCTGACCTGCTGGCTATGATCCTTCTCATGTAGCCCAGGATACAGTAGTTTCCTTTGGCAGAAGTCATATTGTTTAAAAAATTATTAAAAGCCTAAACCCATATTTTTTTTTTTTAAATTGGTAAACTATTCAAATTACTATTCAAATGGTAAAATGCTACTTCTTTCAGTTTAGTTGAAAATTCCATTTACCATCTAGATGGAATTTTTGATGACTGAGTTATCTTCATGGGTGTTTCATGACATATTTCAGTCAAAAAGTAACATATTAGCACAGACCTACTATGTATAAAATTTAAGTTAATCTAGGTCATTTTCGATTAAACAAGCTGGGGAGTATATATGAACAATATCATCAACAAAGAGACATCAAAGAATGCTTAGTGGGCAGAAAGGAGGAGCTGGTCTCTTAATCTGGATAATATGTGCCTACAACTGAATTGCAGTCAGCCCTTTGGGAAACACTGATTTGAATGAGTACACATATCTGTCTGTAGATACTTCTGATCTGGTTACCTGACATTTCCTTTGTAGTCAAGAGGATGATTCTTTCCACCTTAAAATAGATACGTAAGATAGACCGTATAAATTTTATCCTGAAAGCTGTCACGCTCTGTCAGTGAAAAAGAGTGTCCAGGATGGTGCATTCAAAGGGAGATGATGCTGTATATATCTCCCATATGCACTTAGGAAGGATGAATCCAAGAGCATGTTACGCACTTCCCTGAAGTGACAACCTGTCGTGGTTTAAGCTGTAAATCAGCCACGCAGTTTGTTCTCTCACTTCCCCCTTTTTCTTCCCTCTGCTCCTGGAGGAATGGGAAGGAGAATTGAAAGAATGCAACTCCCACAGGT
Source organism: Psilopsiagon aymara (assembly GCA_024733675.1). Taxonomy (NCBI): domain Eukaryota; kingdom Metazoa; phylum Chordata; class Aves; order Psittaciformes; family Psittacidae; genus Psilopsiagon; species Psilopsiagon aymara. The sequence goes on from JANRGW010048072.1 coordinate 20,813, forward strand.
TGAGATAAGAGCAGTTTAGTAACTAAGGTATCATACAAA